>CANXME010000164.1:0-129685 GCA_948144175.1 Closterium sp. NIES-65
GGCATGTTTGCCTTGTCATTTCAGTGCATATTGACTGGATTTCGCTTGCGTGAGTGACGATCACAAATATTATGATAGGAAGACCAGAAGTGCTTGCTTTCAGCTGGCGCTTATGCTGTTATTTCGATCCAGCTGACACGCATTGCATTGGAATCCTGCCAACGTAATAAGCCGTCACTGCATTCGTTTCCGCTCATTCTTTACGCCAACCCCAATGCATTTCGTTTCAGTTTTTGCTTCGTCCATCCATGACGGACGCTCTCAGTCCTTTTCTTCCTGCGCGTGACGATCCCGTAGGGACATCGGAGCTCTCACAAGGAGCACTGACCGATCCAATACACGGAATTAATGGGAATCTCTCTGATGCAGGAGCCCGCATATACTCGGATCTTCCCACCTTACGCTGATGTGTTGTGTTGAACCGTTTCTCAACTTTCCCCTCTACCCTTTCTCCTTATACCAGTCTTAGGAAGTCAAAGCATGCGTTCTCCTTTGATGTGGGTTTCCCTTATCACCCTTTCCCTCTACCCTTTCTCCTTCCAACATACCAGTTTCAACCAAAATCTCAGCCTACTGTAGCACGTAGAGTGGCTGAATGGATACATATTGTGCACAGAAGCATTGAGCGCAATAAAACCTTTAAAAATCATGTTTGTAATGTAAAGGAAAGCAATCATTAGCACGACCTGTGGTTAAGCTAGCTAGCTGGTCACAAAGGCTCTTTAAACAGAAAATAAGAAGCACAAATCAACCTACGCATTCTCAAATACATTTATACGCCACAGGTGCTCACCTAACACAGTAACAGCACAGCACGTTTCTCCTGGCAGAACAGCACGACTTTGTTGGCTCTTTGGCGGCTCGCTTCGCTATCCATGCCAGTCCCGATGCGTTGGGCTGGTTGCATTGCACAGCCTGGTATATCTCAACGGGACGTAGCAGGCGCGCTAACGACAAAGTCGTCTCGATAAGACGACAAACTGCCGGGCAAAAAAAAATAAACCCCAGACGGATGGCATGCCGTTCGAGAGCCTCAACCCTAAAATTTTAGGGTTAACCCCATCGGGATGGCATGCACCCTTCGGGGGCCTAAACCCTAAAAGTTTAGGGTTGAGGCTCCCGAATGGCATGCCATCCGTCTGGGGTCTATTTTTTTTTGCCTCGGGCAGCTTGTCATCTTGTCGAAGCGGCTTTGTCGCTAGCGCGCCTTCTACGTCCCGTTGAGATATACTCGGCTGTATCTCTCAACGGAACCGGGGTGGTGACGCTCCGTTTTGCCAGGGGTGACGCTCGGGGGTTGCACGCACGATACAAGCCCCCTGTTTGATCGCAGCCGTTGAAGAGACAGCTTATCACGCTGGCATCCGTCCGTTCGTGAGATATTTTGAAGAAGCTGGTTACATTTCTTCACCTGCCCACTACAGTCCCGATTTTTCCCGTGGTAAATGCTAGCGAGGAAGCGAAATAGGGCTGCTCACTAAACACCCAAATGATGGGAAAAGTTGTGGGAGTCAAACGCGCTTCCTGTGTAGTCGAGAAGTAGAAATCAATTGGCGCCGTGCACAGCTTAGCAGACTCAGTTTCAGAGGAATTTGGTCAGCCTGGGTCGCGAAGAAGCGTGGGCGATTCGACGAGAACCATGTGATTCAACAACCGTGACTATACGAGCTGTGACTAAACGAGCCCATGAAAAAACGAGCCGACTAGCCGAGCCGTGACTGTAAATGCTCCAGATATCAGCAAAAGACCGCGCATGTTTCAACCTTTAGACAAGGTGACGATTGCTGCAGAGGCGCACACTCACCGACGCTCGCAGCAGAGCAAGCAGGTCTAGCAGCAACTGCGCGTCGCCAGCAATCGACACTCACCGATGCTCGCAGCAGCTGCGTGTCGCCATCTGCCGCTCTAGTAGGAGCCGTGACTGTAGGGGAGCCGTGATTGTCGGGGAGCCGAGATTGTAGGGGCGGCGAGTGCAAAAGCCGCCTTGATTGTCCCACCCTGCAATGGACTGCACATTGAAGGGTTTGGATAAGCTGACGATTGCTGCCGAGGCGAACAGCATCCCAAAATTCCCTCTCGGGGCCCGAGCGAAAGGGAAGACGAAGTGCGTACTTCGCGTGCTCGAGTCAAGTACTGCTAGGGTGTAGAGTGGGCAGATACAGTGTAAACCCCCCTCCTGGTAGCGAGTGTACTTGCACAACCAACTCGGAAGCGAAGTATGGACAATGAAATTAGGGTGGAGTACAGACACACTACACTCGACACCTCCAGCCTGCTCGTAGACCATTGGAGGGTGCGATGTGCATACTCACCCTAAAAAACAGCTCTCCACACAGAAACAAGTGTGTATGTACTTCAATGCATCGCTTCCAACGCCCTTGGAGTTTAGAGGAGGGGCTAGTCATTTTTTACCCTACTCACACAAACGATAATCTCAGCCGTCGATTCCATATCTGTTAACCATTGCATTCGGGGCTGCCTATGATTCGTTCCTCACAAAAGGTTGGAATGTGAGCCGTCGATTGGTTTTTTTTCAGTCGTCGATTTTTAGATGCAAAGGCTGAGTACTACCGTCGATGAGAAACAAAGGGGACGGTCAAGATTAAGCACCAACATTAGAAAGGTTGGAATCGCAACCGTTGATGGTCCTAACTTCGAACGATCTAGATTTCAGGTGCATCAACCTGCTATTTCGCTTGACAGCAGAAATTACGTGAGTCTTTCAGCTGTCATTGTGTGATTGGCTATTAAACTGTAATTGTAGATGTATTCAGGCGTTCAATGGTTAAGATCGAGAGATGCAGTGAGTTGGCACAAGATATTGAGATCTCGATTCGGATTGGTTCATGTTCAATCAGGCTCAGATTTCGGGGGAGGAACGCACTGCTTGACTTGGTATATTCTGAGCACATCTTCATTTCCTCCTCCCCTTCATTGCTTGCAGCTCTCATCTTCCATCGCGACTGTCTTTCCGGCCTTAGTTGCCTTCTTCGAGTTCCTTACCGGCAACCACGCTCCCGTCGAGTTGGATCCTTCAGTCACCTTCAAAATATTAGGCGTTAGTTCAAAGCTTCTCTTCGATTTTCACGTATTTTTAGCCACCGTGTACGCATGACATTGGCCACAATGGCGTGCGTGCAGCGACACCATGGTTAGTACTTAGAGCTTTGCTTCACTTTAGAGCCCGTTTTCTTAGCACTAACGAGACGTGAGTGTGTCGTGGTTTTGCAGGCGACTGGTTTGGCAGTCCAGCATACCCTATTATGCTGTATTTGACCTCAACTGTATTCATTTTCCCACAGTTGTTGGCAGCTAATTGGTTAGTTTCCAGCGCTTATTTTAAACGTCGTACGTTGTCTCCTGTTTTTTCAGGGTGGGTTGGTCGTGTCTGCCAGCTATCGATGATCGTGAAGATTCATGCCTGTGAAGGCTTTTACCCATTCGACGGTTTAATGTTGAGTTTAGTTGGTTGTGTTCTTGTGTGTTGTTTTATTAGTTTATACATTCAACTACAAATTTCAAATTTTATGACTATCCACCATAGCATATGTTTAATGAACAGAGGCTATGTAACATGCTTACAATGTACTATAAAAACGGGTATTGCTTTGTGAACTTAACGTAATTACTATGTATATACTGCACGTTTTCGGGTGACTGGTGTCATAGTGCGAACCTCGTACTAACTGTGATTGGTTGATGGGAGTAAATGCTTTCTGTACACGGACCATGTACTAAATACATTCGTAGTATGATTTCAAGTAAGTACAAAGCACGTACTGTATTGCCAGGTTAAGAGTAGCTTGTTTGTCGCAGAAACCTATACTTACATAGTTCGTCAGTACTATGTGCGCTCTACGTAAAGACAATGTGTAGGCATTGTGTTTACTTAGTATTTCCGCCAAACATTTTTGGGATGTATGCCTATACCGAAGATAGTAATCAAAGAGGGAGAAAAGACGTGGCAAGAGGGAGCAGCTGCTTAAAGTTATGCATGATAGGAGAATACATTATTTCGGAACAGCTTACAGGGAGTCTATCAAGAATGGCAGAGGCCGAGGAGAGCAGGGCGAGAAGGTCCGGAAGCAACTGCTGGGACCACCGGCGGGTGTGCGCCTCTGCTGCGATTGTCAGCTTATCCAACCCCTTCAATGCGCGGTCCATCGCTGGGTGAGATGCAATCGCGTTGACTAGCGAGTGTACAATATCGTTGACCGGCGTTGACTCAAAAGTCAGTGGGTGTTCGCCTCGGCAGCGATCGTCAGCTTACCCAAACCCTGTAATGCGCGCTCCGTCGCTGGGTGAGAGACTCAAGATGACTTCAGCGAATAGACAGATGGGGGTTGGCTTAAAAGTCAGTAGCTGTTCGCCTCGGCAGCAATCGTCAGCTTATCCAAACCCTTCAATGTGCGGTCCATTGCAGGGTGGACAATCAAGGCGGCTTTTGCACTCGCCGCCCCTACAATCTCGGCTCCCCTACAGTCACGGCTCCTACTAGAGCGGCAGATGGCGACGCGCAGCTGCTGCGAGCATCGGTGAGTGTCGATTTCTGGCGACGCGCAGTTGCTGCTAGACCTGCTTGCTCTGCTGCGAGCATCGGTGAGTGTGCGCCTCTGCAGCAATCGTCACCTTGTCTAAAGGTTGAAACATGCGCGGTCTATTGCTGATATCTGGAGCATTTACAGTCACGGCTCGGCTAGTCGGCTCGTTTTTCCATGGGCTCGTTTAATCACAGCTCGTATAGTCACGGTTGTTGAATCACATGGTTCTCGTCGAATCGCCCACGCTTCTTCGCGACCCAGGCTGACCGAATTCCTCTGAAACTGAGTCTGCTAAGCTGTGCGCGGCGCCAATTGATTTCTACTTCTCGACTAGGTTAGCAGGCTCATCACTGTGCAATGCAACCAGCTCAACGCATGGGGACTCGCATGGATAGCGAAGCGAGCCGCCAAAGAGCCAACAAAGTCGTGCTGTTCTGCCAGGAGAAACGTGCTGTGGTGTTACTGTGTTAGGTGAGCACATGTGGCGTATATATGTAATTGAGAATGCGTAGGTTGATTTAGGCATCTTGTTTTTGTTTAAAGAGCCTCAGTCAGCTAGCTAGCTTGACCACAGAATCGTGCTAATGATTGCTTTCCTTAACATTACAAACATGATTCCTAAAGGTTTTATTGCGCTCAATGTTTCTGTGCAGAATATGTATCCATTCAGCCACTCTACGTGCTATAGTAGGCTGAGATTTTGGTTGAAACTGGTATGTTGGAAGGAGAAAGGATAGAGGGAAAGGGTGATAAGGGAAACCCACATCAAAGGAGAACGCATGCTTTGACTTCCTAAGACTGGTATAAGGAGAAAGGGTAGAGGGGAAGGTTGAGAAACGGTTGAACACAACACATCAGCGTAAGGTGGGGAGAACCGAGTATATGTGCGTTCCTGCATCAGAGAGATTCCCATTAATTCCGTATTTTGGATCGGTCACTACTCCCTTAGGAGTTCCGATGTCCCTACGGCATCATCACGTGCAGGAAAGTGGGTGTGACAGACAGAGGCGGGAAACAATGCCCAGATGCGCAAAATGGACACAAGCCAAGACGTCAAGTTCATTCTAACGCGGACTCTTAAAATCTGATAAATAAGAAACCTGCAGAAATTGCAAACTAAGAGAGGAAAATAAGCAAAAAGTTCCTGCATCAGAGAGATTCCCATTAATTCCGTGTATTGGATCGGTCAGTGCTCCTTGTGAGAGCTCCGATGTCCCTACGGGATCGTCACGCGCAGGAAGAAAAGGACTGAGAGCGTCCGTCACGGATGGACGAAGCAAAAACTGAAACGAAATGCACTGGGTTGGCGTAAAGAATGAGGGGAAACGAATGCAGTGACGGCTTATTACTTTGGCAGGATTCCAATGCAATGCGTGTCAGCTGGATCGAAATAACAGCATAAGCGCCAGCTGAAAGCAAGCACTTCTGGTCTTCCTATCATAATCTTTGTTGATCATCACTCACGCAAGCGAAATCCAGTCAATATGCACTGAAACGAGAAGGCAAACATGCCTGTGAGGAAAGTTCGTGCGCAAACCGAGCAGAACGTCGAAACAAAGCAAACAAAAGGAAGTCACGATAGACGCTGGAGAGTTGGCTCACCAACGCAATCTGCAAGCACAAGCTTTCTACTGGTCCTCAAGCCAAGCACAAGCTACTTTGATCTGTTGGGACAGAAACGACTGTGAGAGAAGGGCCACTTCGGAACGGTGGAGGGGTGGAGGGGGAGGTATGGCAGAGCGAGCGTGGGTTCGGGTGGGTCCGTCCAGAACCCGAAACCCGTAGCAAAAACGGGCATCGCCGTTATGCATGTTCTGCGAGAATTTAGGGCTTGGAATTTTGCAGAACTCAACACTTTCAAAAAGGTCACTGAGTACAACTTTGTTTTAAACAACATCATGACGGGAAGATGCGCTGGTATTTAATACAAATCATATTTCATTTTCATCCTTATTTAACCTGATTCGATAAATTTCTGCTAGAAAGCAAAACTTTATGCAAAACTTACATGGCATAATGATGCCGTCACATGCATAACACACCTAGATTGCCCACACATTCAATGACCGACATGGTACAAATAACTTTTACAAAAACGACTACTTATAAGGTTTATTAAAACACCCATAAACTTCTGTTAAAGGGTGGCCATACATTTTTCAGAGCAGTATAAGATACGACACATACTATCCAGGCGGTGAGAGTATCCTCCCACCCACCCACCCACTCACGCACCCTCCCGGACACAGTATAGCCATCCACCAATCTGTGTTTACTCAGCATCATTGAGCAGCACAATACGGAAGCGGACCTTTTTGGAGTCCACTTCATCCATCCAAATATCCATCCACCCATCTGTATCTATTCAAGTGAGCCGCAACGGTCCATATCTATCCACACACACCCAAAACTACTCAGCATCGGTCAGCAGCACAACACAGTAGCGGACCTTGTTGGCCAAAACGTCGTCCATTGCCTCGTTCAGCTGCGACAATGGACGCGTCTGTAACAAGTGGTAAGAGGGAGGGGAGAGGGAGAGAGATGAAAGGTAGGTGAGAGGCAATGATGGGAGGGATGGTGAGTTTGTGAGCGAGGAATAGCTTCCACCTCATCCATAGCCTTGTTCAGCTGCAACAGCGGGCGCGTCTGTAAGTGATACAGGGTGGTAAAGGGAGGTGAGAGGGTTGTGAAGGGAGTTGAGAGGGTTGTGAAGGGAGGTGAGAGGGTTGTGAAGGGAGGTGAGAGGGCTGTGAAGGGAGGTGAGAGGGTTGTGAAGGGAGGTGAGAGGGTGGTAACCAGGTTATGGCAAGGTGATAACCAGGTTGTGATGTGCACAAAAATCACCATACCTGCGCAAGCAGCTCTGTTCATATGAACAATGCTACTCACACCCACCAACACTCTCCCCCCCACACCCTTGAACACCACAATAACATTAGCCACAATCATACTCGTCATAGTCACACTCACCACAGTCACACTCGCCACAGTCACACTCACCACAGTCACGGGCTTGATGCTGTTAGTAGCGCAGAAGTCAAACATTTCTTTCAACAGCATCCGCCCGCCCACCACCGATCCTGCAAGTTTTTTCTGCCTGAAAATCAGATCCAGCAGGCCCACCGGCCCGACAGCATCTGGTGGAATCCCGGTCAGGACAAGTCTGAGAAGGGGGAAGGGGGAATGGGCAAGGGGAAAAGGGTACAGGGGAGAGAGGAGAGCAGGAAGGGGGGGGGCAGGAGGGAACGGGTGAGGAGGGACAGGGGAAAGAGGGATGAGGAAAATCAGCACAGTTGCGTTAATCTTTGTTGCGGCAGCACAGGCGCGCACAGTTCACCAAAACATCCACATGTGCGCTCTTGGGCAGCATGCGTGTCATACACCACGGACTGCTGCGTGCCCATGCAGAGAAGGCCGGCCCATTACTGTACCCCTACCCCACTCCTACCCTTGCCTACAATCACGTGCCATCCGGGTTTAGCAAGCTCATGAAGTTGAGATAATCCCCATAGGGCGGCAGCACGGGAGCGCAGTTCACCAGCACATCCACATGCGCGCTCTTGGGCACTTCGGGATGCCCCTTTCCAGGCGCAGCGTTCGGATCATACACCACAAACTGCTGTGTGCCCATGCTCCTTGCTAATGCGGGGAAGGCTGCCCCATTCCCCTATCCCAGCCCTACCAACCCAACCCCTACCCAAGCCTTGACTCACGTGCCATCGGGCCTCAGGAGGCTCATGAAGTTCCTGTAATCGCCTTGAGGAGGCAGCACAGGCGCGCAGTTCACCAGCACATCCACGTGCGCGCTCTTGGGCACCTCCGGATGTCCCTTTCCTGGCGCAGCCTGGGCGTCATACACCACAAACTGCTGCGCGCCCATTCTCTTGGCCTCCTCCTCCTTGCTGGGCGAGGTGGAGAAGGCAGTCACGTGTGCCCCCATGGCCCGCACGATCTGTAAAGCGAGATGGCCCAGCCCGCCAATGCCGATGACGCCCACTTTCATGCCGGGGCGGGTGATGTGCGCACGCAGAGGGCTGTACACGATGATGCCTGGAAGGGGAGGAGGGTAGGGGAGAGGGGAGAGGGGGAAAAGGACAAGGAATGGAGGAAGCGAGGGTGTGAGGAGGAGGAAAAGGACAAGGAAGGGAGGAAGCGAGGGTGCGAGGGGGCAGAGGGAGCAGAGGGAGGAGGAGCAGGGCAGAGGGAGGAGAGGGAGCAGAGGGAGATTATGGAAAAACTAGACAGCTGAAAGGGTAGCATAGCATATGGACTGACTACCACAGTGAAATTACTGAGTATTCCTATACCGAAGATAGTAATCAAAGAGGGAGAAAAGACGTGGCAAGAGGGAGCAGCTGCTTACAGTGATGCATGATAGGAGAATACATTATATCGGAACAGCTTACAGGGAGTCTATCAAGAATGGCAGAGGCCGAGGAGAGCAGGGCGAGAAGGTCCGGAAGCAACTGCTGGGACCACCGGCGGGTGTGCGCCTCTGCTGCGATTGTCAGCTTATCCAACCCCTTCAATGCGCGGTCCATCGCTGGGTGAGATGCAATCGCGTTGACTAGCAAGTGTACAATAACGTTGACCGGCGTTGACTCAAAAGTCTGTGGGTGTTCGCCTCGGCAGCGATCGTCAGCTTACCCAAACCCTGTAATGCGCGCTCCGTCGCTGGGTGAGAGACTCAAGATGACTTCAGCGAATAGACAGATGGGGGTTGGCTTAAAAGTCAGTAGCTCATCCCAAAAATGTTTGGCGGAAATACTAAGTAAACACAATGCCTACACATTGTCTTTACGTAGAGCGCACATAGTACTGACGAACTATGTAAGTATAGGTTCTGCGACAAACAAGCTACTCTTCACCTGGAAATACAGTACGTGCTTTGTACTTACTTGAAATCATACTACGAATGTATTTAGTACATGGTCCGCGTACAGAAAGCATTTACTCCCATCAACCAATCACAGTTAGTACGAGGTTCGCACTATGACACCAGTCACCCGAATACGTGCAGTATATACATAGTAATTACGTTAAGTTCACAAAGCAATACCCGTTTTTATAGTACATTGTAAGCATGTTACATAGCCTCTGTTCATTAACATATGCTATGGTGGATAGTCATAAAATTTGAAATTTGTAGTTGAATGTATAAACTAATAAAACAACACACAAGAACACAACCAACTAAACTCAACATTAAACCGTCGAATGGGTAAAAGCCTTCACAGGCATGAATCTTCACGATCATCGATAGCTGGCAGACACGACCAACCCACCCTGAAAAAACAGGAGACAACGTACGACGTTTAAAATAAGCGCTGGAAACTAACCAATTAGCTGCCAACAACTGTGGGAAAATGAATACAGCTGAGGTCAAATACAGCATAATAGGGTATGCTGGACTGCCAAACCAGTCGCCTGCAAAACCACGACACACTCACGTCTCGTTAGTGCTAAGAAAACGGGCTCTAAAGTGAAGCAAAGCTCTAAGTACTAACCATGGTGTCGCTGCACGCACGCCATTGTGGCCAATGTCATGCGTACACGGTGGCTAAAAATACGTGAAAATCGAAGAGAAGCTTTGAACTAACGCCTAATATTTTGAAGGTGACTGAAGGATCCAACTCGACGGGAGCGTGGTTGCCGGTAAGGAACTCGAAGAAGGCAACTAAGGCCGGAAAGACAGTCGCGATGGAAGATGAGAGCTGCAAGCAATGAAGGGGAGGAGGAAATGAAGATGTGCTCAGAATATACCAAGTCAAGCAGTGCGTTCCTCCCCCGAAATCTGAGCCTGATTGAACATGAACCAATCCGAATCGAGATCTCAATATCTTGTGCCAACTCACTGCATCTCTCGATCTTAACCATTGAACGCCTGAATACATCTACAATTACAGTTTAATAGCCAATCACACAATGACAGCTGAAAGACTCACGTAATTTCTGCTGTCAAGCGAAATAGCAGGTTGATGCACCTGAAATCTAGATCGTTCGAAGTTAGGACCATCAACGGTTGCGATTCCAACCTTTCTAATGTTGGTGCTTAATCTTGACCGTCCCCTTTGTTTCTCATCGACGGTAGTACTCAGCCTTTGCATCTAAAAATCGACGACTGAAAAAAAAACCAATCGACGGCTCACATTCCAACCTTTTGTGAGGAACGAATCATAGGCAGCCCCGAATGCAATGGTTAACAGATATGGAATCGACGGCTGAGATTATCGTTTGTGTGAGTAGGGTAAAAAATGACTAGCCCCTCCTCTAAACTCCAAGGGCGTTGGAAGCGATGCATTGAAGTACATACACACTTGTTTCTGTGTGGAGAGCTGTTTTTTAGGGTGAGTATGCACATCGCACCCTCCAATGGTCTACGAGCAGGCTGGAGGTGTCGAGTGTAGTGTGTCTGTACTCCACCCTAATTTCATTGTCCATACTTCGCTTCCGAGTTGGTTGTGCAAGTACACTCGCTACCAGGAGGGGGGTTTACACTGTATCTGCCCACTCTACACCCTAGCAGTACTTGACTCGAGCACGCGAAGTACGCACTTCGTCTTCCCTTTCGCTCGGGCCCCGAGAGGGAATTTTGGGATGCTGTTCGCCTCGGCAGCAATCGTCAGCTTATCCAAACCCTTCAATGTGCAGTCCATTGCAGGGTGGGACAATCAAGGCGGCTTTTGCACTCGCCGCCCCTACAATCTCGGCTCCCCGACAATCACGGCTCCCCTACAGTCACGGCTCCTACTAGAGCGGCAGATGGCGACACGCAGCTGCTGCGAGCATCGGTGAGTGTCGATTGCTGGCGACGCGCAGTTGCTGCTAGACCTGCTTGCTCTGCTGCGAGCGTCGGTGAGTGTGCGCCTCTGCAGCAATCGTCACCTTGTCTAAAGGTTGAAACATGCGCGGTCTTTTGCTGATATCTGGAGCATTTACAGTCACGGCTCGGCTAGTCGGCTCGTTTTTTCATGGGCTCGTTTAGTCACAGCTCGTATAGTCACGGTTGTTGAATCACATGGTTCTCGTCGAATCGCCCACGCTTCTTCGCGACCCAGGCTGACCGAATTCCTCTGAAACTGAGTCTGCTAAGCTGTGCACGGCGCCAATTGATTTCTACTTCTCGACTACACAGGAAGCGCGTTTGACTCCCACAACTTTTCCCATCATTTGGGTGTTTAGTGAGCAGCCCTATTTCGCTTCCTCGCTAGCATTTACCACGGGAAAAATCGGGACTGTAGTGGGCAGGTGAAGAAATGTAACCAGCTTCTTCAAAATATCTCACGAACGGACGGATGCCAGCGTGATAAGCTGTCTCTTCAACGGCTGCGATCAAACAGGGGGCTTGTATCGTGCGTGCAACCCCCGAGCGTCACCCCTGGCAAAACGGAGCGTCACCCCCGGTTCCGTTGAGAGATACAGCCGAGTATATCTCAACGGGACGTAGAAGGCGCGCTAGCGACAAAGCCGCTTCGACAAGATGACAAGCTGCCCGAGGCAAAAAAAAATAGACCCCAGACGGATGGCATGCCATTCGGGAGCCTCAACCCTAAACTTTTAGGGTTTAGGCCCCCGAAGGGTGCATGCCATCCCGATGGGGTTAACCCTAAAATTTTAGGGTTGAGGCTCTCGAACGGCATGCCATCCGTCTGGGGTTTATTTTTTTTTGCCCGGGCAGTTTGTCGTCTTATCGAGACGACTTTGTCGTTAGCGCGCCTGCTACGTCCCGTTGAGATATACCAGGCTGTGCAATGCAACCAGCCCAACGCATCGGGACTGGCATGGATAGCGAAGCGAGCCGCCAAAGAGCCAACAAAGTCGTGCTGTTCTGCCAGGAGAAACGTGCTGTGCTGTTACTGTGTTAGGTGAGCACCTGTGGCGTATAAATGTATTTGAGAATGCGTAGGTTGATTTGTGCTTCTTATTTTCTGTTTAAAGAGCCTTTGTGACCAGCTAGCTAGCTTAACCACAGGTCGTGCTAATGATTGCTTTCCTTTACATTACAAACATGATTTTTAAAGGTTTTATTGCGCTCAATGCTTCTGTGCACAATATGTATCCATTCAGCCACTCTACGTGCTACAGTAGGCTGAGATTTTGGTTGAAACTGGTATGTTGGAAGGAGAAAGGGTAGAGGGAAAGGGTGATAAGGGAAACCCACATCAAAGGAGAACGCATGCTTTGACTTCCTAAGACTGGTATAAGGAGAAAGGGTAGAGGGGAAAGTTGAGAAACGGTTCAACACAACACATCAGCGTAAGGTGGGAAGATCCGAGTATATGCGGGCTCCTGCATCAGAGAGATTCCCATTAATTCCGTGTATTGGATCGGTCAGTGCTCCTTGTGAGAGCTCCGATGTCCCTACGGGATCGTCACGCGCAGGAAGAAAAGGACTGAGAGCGTCCGTCATGGATGGACGAAGCAAAAACTGAAACGAAATGCATTGGGGTTGGCGTAAAGAATGAGCGGAAACGAATGCAGTGACGGCTTATTACGTTGGCAGGATTCCAATGCAATGCGTGTCAACTGGATCGAAATAACAGCATAAGCGCCAGCTGAAAGCAAGCACTTCTGGTCTTCCTATCATAATATTTGTTGATCGTCACTCACGCAAGCGAAATCCAGTCAATATGCACTGAAATGACAAGGCAAACATGCCTGTGAGGAATGTTCGTGTGCAAACCGAGCAGAATGTCGAAATAAAGCACACAAAAGGAAGTCACGAGAGACGCTGGAGAGTTCACTAACGCAACCTGTAAGCACAAACTTTCTACTGGTCCTCAAGCCAAGCACTAGCTATTTTGATCTGTTGGGACAGAAACGACTGTGAGAGAAGGGCCACTTCGGAACAGTGGAGGGGAGGAGGGGGAGGTATGGCAGAGCGAGCGTGGGCTCGTGTGGGTCCCACCAGAACCCGAAACCAGTAGCGAATACGGGCATCGCCGTTATGCATGTTCTGCGATAATTTAGGGCTTGGAATTTTGCAGAACTCAACACTTTCAAAAAGGTGACTCAATACAAATTTGTTTTAAACAACATCATGACGGGAAGATGTGCTAGTATTTAATACAAATCATATTTCATTTTCATCCTTATTTCACCTGATTCAGTAAATTTCTGCTAGGAAGCAAAACTTTATGCAAAACTTACATGGCATAATGATGCCGTCACATGCATAACACACCTACATCGCCCACACATTCAATGACCAACATGGTACAAATAACTTTTACAAAAACGACTACTTATAAGATTTATTAGAACACCCATAACCTTCTGTTACAGGGTGGCCATACATTTTTCAGAGCAGTATAAGATACGACACATACTATCCAGGCGGTGAGAGTATCCTCCCACCCACCCACCCACTCACGCACCCTCCCACATACAGTGTAGCCATCCACCCATCTGTATCTATTCAAGTGAGCCGCAACAGTCCATATCTATCCACACACACCCAAATCTACTCAGCATCGGTCAGCAGCACAACACGGTAGCGGACCTTGTTGGCCAAAACGGCGTCCATTGCCTCGTTCAGCTGCGACAGTGGACGCGTCTGTAACAAGTGGTAAGAGGGAGGGGAGAGGGAGAGAGATGAAAGGTAGGTGAGCGGCAATGATGGGAGGGATGGTGAGTTTGTGAGCGAGGAATAGCTTCCACCTAATCCATAGCCTCGTTCAGCTGCAACAGCGGGCGGGTCTGTAAGTGATACAGGGTGGTAAAGGGAGGTGAGAGGGTTGTGAATGGAGTTGAGAGGGTTGTGAAGGGAGGTGAGAGGGTTGTGAAGGGAGGTGAGAGGGTTGTGAAGGGAGGTGAGAGGGTTGTGAAGGGAGGTGAGAGGGTGGTAACCAGGTAATGGCAGGGTGGTAACCAGGTTGTGATGTGCACAAAAATCACCATACCTGCACAAGCAGCTCTGTTCACACGAACAATGCTACTCACACCCACCAACACTCTCCCCCCCACACCCTTGAACACCACAATAACATTAGCCACACTCACACTCGTCATAGTCACACTCACCACAGTCACACCGCCACAGTCACACTCACCACAGTCACGGGCTTGATGCTGTTAGCAGCGCAGAAGTCAAACATTTCTTTCAACAGCATCCGCCCGCCCACCACCGATCCTGCAAGTTTTTTCTGCCCGAAAATCAGATCCAGCAGGCCCACCTGCCCGACAGCATCTGGTGGAATCCCGGTCAGGAGAAGTCTGAGAAGGGGGGAGGGGGAATGGGCAAGGGGAAAAGGGTACGGGGGAGAGAGGAGAGCAGGAAGGGGGGGGCAAGAGGGAACGGGTGAGGAGGGACAGGGGAAAGAGGGATGAGGAAAATCAGAACAGTTGCGTTAATCTTTGTTGCAGCAGCACAGGCGCGCACAGTTCACCAAAACATCCACATGTGCGCTCTTGGGCAGCATGCGTGTCATACACCACGGACTGCTGCGCGCCCACGCAGAGAAGGCCGGCCCATTACCGTACCCCTACCCCACTCCTACCCTTGCCTACAATCACGTGCCATCCGGGTTTAGCAAGCTCATGAAGTTGAGATAATCCCCATAGGGCGGCAGCACGGGAGCACAGTTCACCAGCACATCCACATGCGCGCTCTTGGGCACTTCGGGATGCCCCTTTCCAGGCGCAGCGTTCGGATCATACACCACAAACTGTTGTGCGCCCATGCTCCTCGCTAATGCGGGGAAGGCTGCCCCATTCCCCTATCCCAGCCCTACCAACCCAATCCCTACCCAAGCCTTGACTCACGTGCCATCGGGCCCCAGGAGGCTCATGAAGTTCCTGTAATCGCCTTGAGGAGGTAGCACAGGCGCGCAGTTCACCAGCACATCCACGTGCGCGCTCTTGGGCACCTCTGGATGTCCCTTTCCTGGCGCAGCCTGGGCGTCATACACCACAAACTGCTGCGCGCCCATTCTCTTGGCCTCCTCCTCCTTGCTGGGCGAGGTGGAGAAGGCAGTCACGTGTGCCCCCATGGCCCGCGCGATCTGTAAAGCGAGATGGCCCAGCCCGCCAATGCCGATGACGCCCACTTTCATGCCGGGGCGGGTGATGTGCGCACGTAGAGGGCTGTACACGGTGATGCCTGGAAGGGGAGGAGGGTAGGGGAGAGGGGAGAGGGGGAAAAGGACAAGGAATGGAGGAAGCGAGGGTGTGAGGAGGAGGAAAAGGACAAGGAAGAGAGGAAGCGAGGGTGCGAGGGGGAGCGCAGGCACGCGACAGGGGCAAATGAATGCATGCAAGCAAGCAGTAACACGCGCCACACCAGCGCACATAAGAGGAGCAGCGTCCACGGAACCCGCGCCATCTCGCTGCTTGATGGCGAAGTCAGCGGGGGCGCGCAGGCGCGGCTGGAAGCCGCCCTTGTTGTCCCCCACCCATGAGCCCCTAATCCCAGCCCCTAGCCCCCAGCCCCCATGATCCGTGCATTACTAGACACTCACAGGCGCACATGAGAGGAGCGGCATCAATCGAGTCCAACCCATCGGGGAGCATAACAGCAAAGTCAGCAGGGGCCCTCTCCACCCTCTCTGCCTCGCTCCCTCTGCTTCCTCTCCCTCTTCTCCATTTTCTCTGCTCCCTCAGCTGCCCTGCTGCTACCATCTCTGTCCCCGTGGTGCCATGTGTGAACGAGGCATGCTCTTCATGTGTGACAGGAAGAGCAGATCATCGACCCATGCTTCACATCTCCCCTTTCTCCTCCGCTCCCTCGCCTCCCTCCTCGCCCTGCCCCCTCTGCTCCCTCTCCTCCCCGCCCTGCCCCCTCTGCGTCCTCTCCTCCTTTACCCTGCTCCCCACCACCCCCCCGCCCTGCTGCGACCATCTCTGTCCCCGTGGTGCCGTGTGTGACGGGAAGGGCAGATCATCGACCCATGCTTCCTATCTCCACAGCCGCTCATTCACCCCGTCTTTCCCAACATCCACTCATCCCTTTGCTCTGCTTCCTCTGCTCCCTGCACCCTCTGCCTCCTCTGATCCCTCTGCTGCCCTCTCTGCTGCTTCCGCTCTCTCTGCTCCTTCACATCTCCCTCCCCCCTTCTCCTCCCGTTCGCTTTTCTTGGATTGCAGGTGCTTCTCAATTCATCCCCTCCGCCATCTCTTCTCCAGCATCCCCATACATAACATCTCCTCCCTCCTCTCTCTTTCACTTCAGTTGGATAGCAGGTGCTTCTCAATCTAACCAACTACGGGGTGTTGCAGCTGTCTGGCAACCCTCCTCCATCTCTTCTCCAGCATCCCCATAACCTCTCCCCTGCTCCCCTCTCTCCTCCCTTTCGCTGCCAAGTGCTTCTCAGTGTTGCAGCTGGTCCCTCCCATGCAACCCTCCTCCATCCCTCCAGCTCTGCAGCTCTCCCATACACACCCTCCTCTTTCCCTCTCCTCCCCTCCCTCCCTTTAACTTCCCCTTAATTATAGGTTCTTTTTATTCCAACAAACTACGGAGTGTTGCAGCTGTCTCCTCCCATGCAACCCTCCTCCACCCTCCCTCCACTTGTGCACCTCCCCCCGTTCGTACCACCCCCATCCGCTACTTCTGATGCCTCTCCTGCGCCTTCCCCTGTTGTTGCACCTCTTGCAACCACCGCCACCACTGCCGCCACCACCAGCAGCAGCAGCATAGTCAGTAGCAGCAGTATTAGTAGCAGGAAGGAAGGGGAGAATGCGAGGGGGGTGGCAGCGGCAGTGGCAGCGAGGCAAGTGGAGTCTTTAGAACGGATCCTGCGCTCTGCTGCTGACACTCTGTGAGTGGTTGGGGGGGAACGGGGTAGCATAACATCATAACATCCTAGCATGCGAAGGCAGTGGCAGCAGCAGTGGCAGCAGCAGTGGCAGGGAGGCAAACGGAGTCTTTGGAAAGGATTCTGCGCTCTGCTGCTGACACTTCGTGAGTGCTGGGAACGTGGTGAGACACTCCGTGAATGTGAGTGGTGATCTAAGGTGAATGAGGCAACATGGGGAACACGCTGAAGCAGTGGCAGCGAGGCAAGTGGACTTTCTGGTACGAATCTTGTGCTCTGCTGCTGACACTCCGTAAGTAGTTCGGTGTGGGGGAATGGCGTCACATGACGTTATCGCATCATGCATCGCAACACCATCGCATCACAATATCATACCATAGTATTGTCATAACATTAGAAAATTGTAAAGCCGCAACACGTCAGAATTGTAACACAAGAACACTTTTCTGAAGGTGTGGGGGAGACAAGTGGGAGCCTCTGGAACAGCACAGCACATGCGCGGTAAATTTGTCGACTCAATGGTGACACATCAACACCGTGAACTAGTGGGCAGCATGTGTTGAGTGGCAAATGGAGTCACTAGAGCAACACATGCTTCGCGCTTGATGAGACTTTTGAGTCGACTCAAAAGTCACCTCGTAGTCACTAGAGCAACACACGCTGCACGCTTGCCTGCAGATTCACCCTGGTTGTTGCGTTGTGAGTGAATGAATGCGCTGTCGCCTGGTTTCTGCACTCATCCTCTCCGTTGTGTCAAGGGTCTCAAGACAATCTCTGACACCCAAATCTTTTAATCCAAAGGTTCGATAGTACCTCTCAACAGCACTTACCCCTACAATCCCCACAAATCCCCCATCCTCCCTGTCCTCCCGTCCCCCCCAAACCCGCCTCATATGATCCCTCTCATCTTTCCCACTCATTCCCATCCACCTACCTCCTCCCGTCCCACTGACCGACTTCAAACCATTTCAAGTCCCCATGCCAACAGTCCGAGTGAGATGGCTGCCATCCTCTCGCCCATGCCAACAGTCCGAGTGAGATGGCTGCCATCCTCTCGCCCATGCCAACAGTCCGAGTGAGATGGCTGCCATCCTCTCGCCCATGCCAACAGTCCGAGTGAGATGGCTGCCATCCTCTCGCCCATGCCAACAGTCCGAGTGAGATGGCTGCCATCCTCTCACCCATGCCAACAGTCCGAGTGAGATGGCTGCCATCCTCTTGCCCATGCCAGCAGTCCGAGTGAGATGGCTGCCATCCTCTCGCCCATGCCAACAGTCCGAGTGAGATGGCTGCCATCCCTCGCAGTCGTGGAGGACGAGCCCTGCGTTGACCCACCACAAGGTGGGTCCTCCTGCCCAATCCTCCTTCCCAATCCTCCTGCCCAATCCTCCTGCCCAATCCTCCTGCCCAATCCTCCTGCCCAATCCTCCTGCCCAATCTTGTGTGATCTATCTATCTTCCCTGCATCATAGCAAATTACATTCACTGTCTGTCTTAACAAGCCCGGATGACATGGCTGCTATGCTCGCAGTCTTGGAGGATGAATGAGCCCTGCACCGACTCTCTACAAAGTGGGTCCTTTGCCATACTCGTTAAATAGTAGCCCATTTTCGAAACATATCTGCATCATAACAAGGTACGTTCAGTCCGTTTTCGAAACATGTCTGCATCATAACAAGGTACGTTCAGTCCGTTTTCGAAACATGTCTGCGTCATAACAAGGTACGTTCAGTCCGTTTTCGAAACATGTCTGCGTCATAACAAGGTACGTTCAGTCTTTCCATCAGTTCGAATGACATGGCTGCCATCCCTCGCAGCCTTGGAGGATGAATGAGCCCTGCACTGACTCTCCACAAGGCGGGTCCTTTGCTGTGCAATTTTAGAAACAAGCGCATTCTATGAAACATATGTCCAGTGAATTATTGGCATCATAACGAGTTACATTCACTCTCGCAACAAGTCCTACTGACATGGCTGCTATCGATTGCCCTGCTCTCAGTCGTGGAGGACGCGCCCTGCATCGGTTGCCTACTAGGTGGGCCCTCTGCTGTACTCCTTAACATCAAATCCAACTGCATAACATATATCTGCAGTATATAGAGTTAACATGCACTGTCTGCACAAGTCCGGGTGGAATGGAGGATGAACCAGGTGAGCCCTCTCCTGTACTGGTTAAAGAACTCGTATTCCGTAACCTATCTTCATATACAGAGTTGAACTTTGCCCTTCCAAAAGCCTATGGTGCTTTGGTTTAGAAAAATAAGCAATGCATTGGAACTGTGCATGGTGTGTCCTCTTTTAAACATACACTCTCTCTTCATGGTACACTCTGTTTTTGCTAGAAGCAGGACCACTTGACAAAGGTTTGGGGGATGATGCATTGACGTTAAGCAAGGTATGCAATCCGTTATACCCTTCATACGCTAGCCCAGAATAGGGATACTGTTTGTTTTCTACCCGTTGTTTTAACACAGCCTCACTCCATCAGCCGAAGGGACATCTCTGCCCTTTCTCTCTGTTTGGAGGATGACACTTGCAAAGTCATTCCAAATACGGCCCATACTCCTTCTAAGCAGATCTCGTATGAAAAGCTTAGACTTGTTGAATGACCTGTTCCCAGTTGGGGGAATTCTACGTTGACACATTGTGTTCTCAAGCATGCTCCATAAATACGGGCTTTTTTCTGCTCAAATTGGTAATTGAGAAGCGTCATTGTGTGTAAGTACAGGAGTACAGGAGTGTAGCACGGCAGTGGAGATTAGAAGATGTGAACCTATTTTTGCAAACATGGCAGTCAACTTAATGTCGTACGTTTTCTTTCCATGCCTTTTCAATGCTTATGTTGCCTGATGCAGTGGAGAAGTTTTTTGCACTCATGCGAGCTACAGCCACAGGAGCTTGAGTGCCATATCAGGGCAGAATACGGAGGGCAATCGCAGTTCATTTTCAGATTTGCCTATACCTGCTTGTTTGAATCCTTGAGTATAAGGAGGGCATTCCGCCCCCTACCCTATTAAACGAGGCCATTCCCATAGGTCAATAAATTCCAAATTTTACCAGGAAAGGTAGGTTGGTGGTTGCATTAGGTTAGGAAACGGTTGGGAACGTGTGTTATTAGCATTTCGATTTAGGTTAGAGTTTTACAAGCCAAAACTGGAGACCCACCAGATCAGCGCCAAGCCCTACTATTAATTGTGTAGGGGTATAGTGAACGTGAAGCTCACTTGTGATTTGTTAGTAGGCCACTATGGAATTTGAGAGTGTTGACTTGAGGTTGGGTAGCGATAAGGACAAGGCTAATCCTGACCCATCCATCGCAAGCTCGCTCGCACCGCCGAACCGATAGGGGGGAGAATGAGTAGCCAGGGGGTAAGGAGGAGTTCCACGTCACCATTCTCCTATAGGGGTACATACTTGCGGGGACACTTGTGTCTCAATCCCCGATTTCCCGAGTCGCGCCTGTAAATTTGCCAGATGTTGTGTCACAAACAACCAATGTATCGCAACTCTACGCGACCAGGCGAGATGTATTGTTGTGCGCATTTGTTTGGGTGACACAAATGACTGTACATCCCTTTTTTCAACCGCTTGGCTGGGGTGTGGTTTCGACGAGCGGGATTTTTTCCCGCACGAAATTGGCATTGCAGGCTGTCCAGGTGCATTGACATTTCGAGCAACGTGCGAATTTTTCACATTGACGAGTCAGATTACAATTCGTCAGCGACGTCAGCGCGTTTCACGCTGACCAATAAAAAATACAGTAATGGTCGTGGAAATACGACTCGCAATTGGGACACACTACAGTTTATGTTGTTTTTGTGTGTCACAAAGCGATTGAGACATTTGTGTCTCCACAGGAATGTACCCTAAGTTAAGTGCGGGGAGGGGGGGGGCTGTGTGGATAAACGAGCTAAGCCTTAGGAACCATAGGTAGTGTTGGGCTGAGAAAAGCCCTTAGGATCTTTCAAGGCTAAGACTTTGTCAGGAATGTTGTACTGCGGAAGCGTTTAATGATATACTGTTGAACCACCTTGCGCTGGTTTGTGAGGGCAAGATAGTTTGATTATAGAGAAGTAATAAAAGCCTTTATAAGATTACAAGGAATATGAAAGGATCCAATAACTGTTTTACTGTTGCTGTTGCGGTTCGATAAGGTGACGACTCGGGCAACTGCTCAATGCCGAGTCAGTTGTTTGTCCTTGGTGTCGCGCTGTACTTGTCGAGTCAAAGGTCGATGATATTTGACCTTCGCGTAACCTCCGCCTGTTACTTTTCCGTCAACCTCCTCAATTGACTCGCCATTGCTGCGCTGTAGTTCACCTCGTTTACAGTCTGATGTTACGGCACATAAGAAAGGTTAATCACTTGTTTTCAACACTCCCCTTCGCTTCTGGAGTGTCGCTACTGGTGACGTAGCCTTGTCCAGTCAGCAACATGCAGTACTCAAACTTTTGTTTTCCGAGCTTCTTGGTCAAATAATCGGCTGCCATCTCGGACGTGGGGCAGTAGGATAGCTCAAGTCTCCCCTTCTCGATCTCGTCTTTCACGAAGAAATATCGTAGGGCGATATGCTTCGTTCAGTTCGCGAACCCGTTCTTGTTCGCTATGCGAACTGCTGAATGGTTGTCGTAGAACAAGGAGAAGCTGGGTAACTGGGCCAGCTTCGCTTCTTCCAGTAGTTCGCGAAAAAACAGTCCTTCCTTGGTGGCTGAGCAGAGTGCGATATATTCTGCTTCAGCTGAGGAGAGAGCAATTAGTTCCTGCTTGCTCGACTGCCACGAGATAGGCCCGATAGGTTCGAGGCGGTAGATTTAGCCGGTGCGCGAACGCCTGTTGTTAGAGTCGCCGGCGTGGTCAGCATCCACGTAGTCGATTAGCTTAAGCGTTGTGGTTCCAGTTTTGTGGTAGGTCAGGCCAATCGTTGGGGTGCTGACGAGGTAGTGAAGTGCGCGGTCGAGCTCCGCCATGTGTTCTGCTTCAGGTTTCTTGAGGTAGGTGGCGAGTTGGCTCGCCGAGTACGATAGGTCCGGTCGGCAGGTGATGGCTGCGAAGAGCAAACATCCCAGTTTTCGATGGCAGTCGCGTATGCCGGCGGGTTTGAGTGGAGTGGAGCCTTCCTTGCGATTTCCGTCGGTGTAGCGATATGGCGTGGAGATTGTGGTCGAAGTTAATCCGAAGCGTTTCGCGATGGTGTCGGCGTATTTCGCGGTGCTGAGGTGGATCGCGTTTTCTCCTTCCTATATGTTGAGCCCACGGTACTGTATCACGGTGGAGGAGACAGTGAGTGTGAGATCCTGCTGCAACTCCCCTTTGAACCATGCGGTAATACCGTCGGTCGAGCCGATTTAGAGCAAATCGTTTACGTAGACGATAAGCAGGATGTAGTCAACGCCTTTCGCGGGTCAGTACATCCCTTGATCGTGCGGCAGTTGACAAAATCTGATGCGAATTAGCCGGGCCTATAGGTACTGCTGCCACAGCCTCGGAGCTTGCTTGATGCCGTACAAGGACTTCAGCAGCTGACAGACATGGTTTGGGTCTTCGTTGGAGCCGTGCGGGTGTTCATCGAAGATTTCAATATCGACGGGGGCGAAGAGAAAAGAGATGGCGACGTCGATTTGACGGAGTTTCTTCTGCTTCATGGCCGCTATCGCGAGGAGAATGTCAGAACATTATAGCTTATACATTTGTGTAGGCTGTAGTGGGGTAGCCCATAAGGGGTACAACCCAATTAGGATTAGTACTTGTACCCAACTCTTTCATAGTTCATCCATTCTCGTTTCTTCTCATGGTATCGAGCAGGTTCCCTAGTGGGAACGCTACCTAGGGCCCACCACAATACTTTTTTTTTCCCCTGCCCGGAGCACGCTTCACCCTAGACCGAGTAGCGCGCGCCCCGCGTGCCCTCCCTACCATCGCGCCGCCCTTAGCGGCCCCTCTCACGACCCCTTGAGCCGCTCTTACGGCCCCGTGCACCGCCCTTGCGGCCCCGCGCACCGCCCTTTACGGCCCCGCGCACCGCCCTTGCGGCCCCTCGCACCGCCCGTTGGCCCCTCGCGCCGCCCGTCGACCTCGTGCGCCGCCCTAGCGGCCCCTTGCGCCGCCCGTCGGCTCCGCGCGCCGCCCTTGCGGCCCTTCGGGCCGCCTGTCGGCGCACCGTGCGCCGCCCTTGCGGCCCCTTGCGCCGCCCTAGCGGCCCCTACGCCTACTCCTGCGGCCCCGGCGCCGCCCTTCCCGGCCCTGGCGCCACCTCGGCTGGCTCCGTCGCCTACCCCTGCGGCCAGGGCGCCGCCCTTCCCGGCCCCGACGCCGCCTCACCTGGCCCCGCCACCGCTCCACCTGGCCCCGCCGCCGCTCCACTCGGCCCCACCGCCATCCCCACGCGGCCCCGCCGTCACCACCGGGCCCCAGCGCCGCCGAGCTACTGCCGAGCCGCCTGAGCCGCCCGAGCCGCTGGGTCCCCGAGCTGCCGAGCCGCCGTACCGCCGAGCCGCCCGAGCCGCCAGTGTCGCTGCGTCGCCGAGCCGCCTGCATCATCGAGCCGCCGTACAGCCCGAGCCGCCCGAGCCGCCCGAGCCGCCCTGTCCGGTAAGAGCAGCGCCTCTGTCATTGCACTGCCCTTACCCTACTGTTCGCGCTGCTAGTCTACTGCTGTCATGGCTACCCCTAGTGTCCTCGCTTTTGACGCTGAGGGTCGGGCTATTGACTTTGACGTCTGGATAGATGACCTACAGCTTTTCCTACAGTGCGATAGGGCGGACGGTCTCTCCCTCTTTGACCTCACCTCTGGTGCCTCTCCTGCCCCTGCTGCTGATGCTGACGCCACTGTTCGCTCACAGTGGGCCACACGCGATGCTGCTGCACGTCTTGCTGTGCGTCGCCACCTGCCTACCTCTGAGCGTGCGCACTTTAGTCAGTACAAGAGTGCTCAGACCTTGTACGACGCTGTAGTTGCACGCTACTCCTCCCCTGCCACTGCTGCACTGAACCGCCTCATGCTACCGTACCTCTTCCCTGACCTTGCTGCCTTTCCGACAGTCAGTGACCTCATTACGCACCTCCGCACTAGTGACACTCGCTACCGCGCTGCGCTTCCTGCTGAGTTCTGCGCCAAGAACCCCCCCCCCCCATGTACATCACCCTCTACTACATAGTCGCCCGACTCCCTGACTCTCTCCGCGTAGTCATGGACCACTTCCTCTTAGTTTTCCCCACTACTCTCACCGTTGACCTCCTCGAGAAGGCCCTCCTAGCAGAAGAGAAGAGCATAGTCGCTGTAGGAGCCTCTCGTGGTGACCCTCGCACCCCTGTCTTTGAGGGGTGTTCTCCATCACCCCTCTTGCCCTCTGTTGCTTCTGCTGCTATGGCCGACCTCGTTGGTTTCGAGTCGGTCGGCGCTGCGTCTGCCCCTTCGGGGAAGCGCCGCACAGGCAAGGGCAAGGGCGCTGGAGGAGCTGGCGGGGGCGGTGGAGGTGGCGGTGGAGCCGGTGGAGGGGGTGGGGGTGGTGGTGGGAGTAGTGGCGGGGGTGGAGGTGTCGGTGGCGGCAGTGAAGGCGGAGGCGGCGGTGGCGGTGGGAGCGGAGGTGGCGGAGGTGGCGGCGGAGGAGGAGGCGGAGGCAAAGGAGGTGGAGCTGGTCGGGGTGTCGCTGCGCAGAGGGTCGGCTCAGGTGGTGGTCAGCGCCAGCAGCAGCAGCAGCAGCAGCAGCGCACTCGTGACATCCACCCCCCCCCCTCAGCAGCTCCGTGAGTGGTACGCTGCACGCCAGCGGGGTGGGGGTACTGGTCCGCGCACCTATGTTCTGCGCACCGGCGACCGCGCGGGTGAGCAGTGCGGGGGTGCGCACCCCACCCAGCCCTGCTTTGGCTGCCGGACGGACGCTTGGCGTCACCAGTTCCCTGAGGCCACTGAGATCCCTCGATGGGGCGGGCTGTATAGGGCGGGAGTAGCTATCTTTGACCTTGACTTTGATGCTATTCTTGCTGCCATGTATGTTGTGACTATTAGTGATGAGGGTGACTGTTACCGGTGTTTTCCGCCCGACCCGGGCATTGAGACTGCTGCTCTAGGTACTGGTGAGGCTGCTGCTCTTGGTGCTAGCGAGGCTACTGCTCTATGTGCTAGTGCGTCTGCTTCCTCAGGTGCTGGTGAGTCTGCTCTCTCAGGTACGGCGTCGGCTTCGGCCTCCCTAACCTTCACCCTTGACTCGGGGGCTTCTCGCTCCTTCTTTCGAGACCGCACCACACTCACGCCGCTTGGTCGGCCAGTTGCAGTCTCTCTGACAGATCCCTCTGGGGGTCGTGTCCTTGCTCACTTCTCCACTGTCCTCCCGTGTCCGGCGGCTCCCTCTGGCACCCTGTCTGGTCTTTACCTCCCCTCGTTCTCTACGAGCTTGGTGAGTGGTGCTGACCTACACGATGGGGGAGTGCACCAGTTCACTCCTGCGAGCCAGCGGGTGACACACTGCACTGAGGCTCGGACGGGCCGACACTTGGCCACGTTTACACGTCGGCCGGGGTCGAGCCTGTACACCCTAACAACTGAGTCACCTCCAGTCACTGCGTCGGGTCAGGTGTTTGCTGCAGCGTCCAGGTCTGGTCCTGAGTCTGCCCCCTGCTCGTGTCGTCTCTTGTCTCACGAGACTCTCCTTTGGCAGCACCGCCTTGGTCACCCCTCCCTGCCTCGTCTCCGAGGCATGGCGTCCCGTGTCCTTGTCTCTGGTCTTCCCCGGTCCCTCCCTCCCCTTCCCCCGGGGCCTGCCCCTGCCTGCGTCCCCTGCGTCGAGGGGCGGCAGCGTGCTGCCCCTCACTCCTCCCAGTTTCCTCCGACAGAGGCCCCGCTGCAGACGCTTCACATGGACGTCAGAAGTACGAAACAGGAATGAATGAACTAGCAGTGAAATGAGTACAAGTACCTAACCCTAGAATTGTGTACCCCCTATAGGCTAACCCACTGTAGCCTAAACTAACACAACATACATAATGTTTGACACACCCCCATAGGCAAAGTGGGGGAGAACTAGGGGTCACAAGACCAGTCAAGGCAAAGCAAGGCAAAACAAGCTCAGGGTGGATCTCAAGGATACCACACAAATTCCGAGCACAAGCAAGTGGTCACAAGACCAGTTCACATGCAGGTTCATAATAGAGCAAAAGGTACAATGATCACAACCTAAAAAGAGTAAACATGCAGGTATATATATAGAGATCACAGTACAAACAGACTCAAGAAGTAAGCAAGTGAGGTCCAGTAGGCACAAGGCCTAGAAGAGTGCAAAAGCACTGATGGTCACAAGGCTGAAGCGCCTTGGTGAACACATCAGCAGTGTTGGCCGCAGAGGCCACGTAACGCAGGCGAAGCTGACCACGCTGCTGCAGCTCTCGAGCAAGGAAGTAACGCAGAGCAATGTGCTTCGTTCTGTGCTCCAGTCTGTGCTCCTCACACAAGGCAATGGCTGCCTTGTTGTCGACGTACAGCACTGGAGGAGAACGAGGCTACTCTCCAAGGTCGGTTAGCAAGTAGGTGAGCCAGCGTAGCTCTTGAGCCGCCATGGCTGTGGCGTAGATCTCAGCCTCACAACTGGAGCTGAGAACAGAGGAAGAGCGAGTAGACCGCCAAGAAACAGAACCAGAGCCAAGACTGAAGGAGTAACCCTGAGACGACCGCTGAGTAGCCTGGTCATCTGCCCAAGAAGCATCTGAGTGCCCAGTGAGAAGAACTGGGACTCGCCCTCCAAGCACTAGCCCCATGCCCGACGTACTGCACAAGTAGCGCAACACCCTCTTAGCTGCATCCATGTGCTCCTTTCGGTGACGGCCGGGAGCGACATAGCGTGCAAGAATGCTGAGAGGGTATGCAAGGTCTGGTCGTGTGCAGGTCATCAGGTACATGAGGCAACCCACAAGCTCTGGATACGGGCCACTCGGCTCTACGGACTCATCCGAAGGCAGAGCTGAGAGCGAGTGACCAGTAGGCAGAGGAGTGGGCTGAGGCGAGGAGTACGTGAAGCGGAAGCGCTGAAGGACCTGCTGCACCATGTGTGACTGAGTCAAGGTGATGGTGCGGCGTGCTCTGTCCCGGGTGATCCGCAAGCCAAGATAGCTTGTCAGTTCACCCAGGTCTGTGCATGTGTGTCTCTTCTGCAGCTCCGACTTCACGTGGGCGAGTGCCACACTGTCAGCAGTAGCAAAGACCAAGTCGTCGACGTACACAAGGACGTAGAACGGCGGCAGTAAGGTGTCGGTGCATAGAAACAGCGACGGGTCAGCAGTAGAAGGCGCGAACCCAAGAGCCGCTAGCGTAGTCCTCAGTGTGTCGTGCCACTCACGAGGCGCCTGGCGGAGACCGTAGACTGGCCGTCGGAGGCTCCACTGGGTACCAGGAGGGAACGACCCAATGAAGCCAGGTGGACGGCGCAGCCAGATCTCCTCGTGCAGGCTGCCCTGCAGGAAAGCAGTGCTGAAGTTAAGCGAGTGGAGCTCGTAGTCACGCTGAGCGGCGACGTGCAGCATAACCCGAAGAGTGGTCATCTTCAGGGTCGGGGAGAAGGTCTGGAAGAAGTCAACTCCCTCTCGGTGACTGAAGCCTCGTGCAATGTAACGCGCCTTGAAGACAGGCGGAGAGCCCGGCGGCCGCTTCACCCTGAAAATCCACATGCCACTGACGATGTTCGCCCCAGGTGGGGGAACCTCGTCGACGTAGGTGCCAGGGACTTCCAGGAGGCCATCTTTGTGTCCATGGCTGACTGCCACTGAGAGGAGTAGGGACCGGCCATCGCCTCTACGTAAGAGCGTGGGGTCGGGATGTCTGGTGCATCCGGGTCTCCCTCAGGGGCAACAAGCATGGACACGAGATGGGGCAAAGCGGCAGCAAAGCACTCAAACTCCTCCTGCCTGTCGTCAAAGACGTCAGTGCCAAGAGCACACTCACCCCCGACGGACGGAGGACAGACAGACTCAGACTCAGCAACTAGGCTAGTAGCGTAGTCTAGACAACAGCGAGTAGCAAAGTCGACAAGCTCAGCAACTAAGGCGGACGCAGCAGCACACTCAAAGGAAGGGTCAGTGACAACAGTAGCCAGGAGACGCGTGACAGTAGGACTGGCAGTACGAAGAGAATCTGACTCAGGGTCAGCAAGAGCAGGAAGAGAAGAAGTAGGAGGAGACGGCAGTGGGACACGCTGTAGAGCAGTGGACGGACGAAGTGCCATCCGGTGAGTGCCTGGGACAACAGGAAGACTCTGACACTGGACACGACTGCTAGAGAGAGCAGTGCGGACAGGTGACGCAGGGCGAGACTCAGGCTCACGACGCTCAGTAAGACCTCCAGTCGGACCAGTGTAAGGAGCAGGACCAGGGAGAGAGGAGGCAGACGGTAGCTGCGACTGCAGCTGGACAGACGGAGGACACGCTAAGGAGAGAGGAGGACAAGGAGGAGGGAGCTGACCAAGAACCTGCTGAAGGAGCGGAACGAAGTACGGCCGGGACCGAGCAGCGACACCTGAGTCAGCAGGAACACTCGCCCCAGCGTTCGCAGCAGTAGCGGTAGCTCCACCACCCGGGTCCTCAGCACCAGCGGCAGCTCCAACGCCCGGGTCTGCAGCACCAGCAGCAGCTCCAACGCCCGGGTCCGCAGTACCAGCGGCAGCTCCAACGCCCGGGTCCTCAGCACCAGCAACAGCTCCAACACCCGGGCTGTCAGCACCAGCAGCAGCTCCAACGCCCGGGTCTGCAGCACCAGCAGCAGCTCCAACGCCCGGGTCCGCAGCACCAGCGGCAGCTCCAACGCCCGGTTCCTCAGCACCAGCAATAGCTCCAACACACGGGCTGTCAGCACCAGCAGTAGCTCCAACACCCGGGTCCGCAGCACCAGCGGCAGTTCCAACGCCCGGGTCCTCAGCACCAACAGCAGCTCCAACGCCAGTGGGGTCCGCAACACGAGGCACGCCACTCCGCAGGGTGCAGCGCCGCTCGTACCACTCAGGGATCCGCTCGCGGGAGGGGAGCTCCCTAACGGGAGAAGAAGCACTAGTACCAGTCCCAGCAGTACGTCCGGCACGAGTGGAACCTCTCCGGAGGCTGCAGTACTCTAAGTACCACGTACGCAGCTGCTCCGAGGAGAGGGCTCCTCCAGAAGTAGGACTCACAGGGCCAGTACCTCCAGACCCAGAACCCCCAGACTCCGGACTCTGCGGCTTAGCACCACGAGGCTCCACACCCCCAGGCTCCACACCCCCAGGCTCCACACCCCCAGGCTCAGCACCCCTAGGCTCCACACCCCCAGGCTCCACACCCCCAGGCTCCACACCCCCAGGCTCAGCACCCCCAGGCTCAGCACCCCTAGCAGGACGAGAGTCGACAGCTACCTCAACAGGCTCAACCGGGTCTACCTGAGACACACCTGAGGGAGCGGCACCCTGAGGGGGGAGGGGGTCTTCAACAGCAGCACCTGGCGCGAGGAAGAGAGGCGGGGGGGGGGGGAGCGGGGCAGTGCGGTAGGGGAAGAGGCAGTATTAGGGGACGGACTCGTCAAAAGTGACGTCCTGGGAGGGCAAGACTCGGCGCGAGGTGGCGTGGTAAAACTGCCAACCGGACGCGTCCGGGACAAAGCCGAGGAAGACGCAGGGAACAGCACGGGAGGAGAGCTTGTCCGTAGACGTATCGCGGACAAAAGCTCGAGACCCCCAGACCCGGAAACGCGACGCATCGCCAACCTCCCCCGTCCACAGCAGCGTGGGCGAGGTCTCCGGCAAGGAGACACGGGGCCAGAGGTTGAGCTGGTGCACAGCGTACCGGACTGCAAATGGCCACAGAAAGTGGGGGGCAGCCGCATGGATCAAGGAGGTACGGGCGACCTCCATGACCAGGCCAATGCGGCGCTCCGCAACCCCGTTCTGCTGTGGAGAGGCCGGAAGCGTGAACGACTGCTCAATGCCGTGCTCAGCACAGAAGGCTGCCAAGAGGTCGGAGGAGAACTCACCACCTCTGTCAGAGTGCAAGCGCAGGACAGGAAAGTCCGAGCGGAAACGCTCGCTGAGCTGGAGACGGGCTCTGCTGATCCAAGGGATCAAGACATCAGGGACCTCACCCTTGGTGCGCAAGGGGAAGACCGTGGTGTAGCGCGAGTAGTCGTCAACAACTATCAAGAAGTACCTCTCCTGACCCTGACCACGGACGCGGGCTGGGCCCCACACGTCCATGTGGAGCGTCTGCAAAGGAGCAGTCGTCGGGGGGAACGAGGAGGAGTGAGGAGCGGCGCGCTGCCGCCCCTCGACACAGGGAAGGCAGGGAGGAGCAGGCGAGGGTGGGAGGGGAGGGAGGACCCTGGGAAGACCAGAGACAAGGTACCGGGAGTGCATGGCACGAAGGCGCTGCACAGACGGGTGGCCAAGTCGGTGGTGCCAGAGGACAGTCTCGTGCACTAGAGAGCGACACGAGCAGGGGGCAGACAGCTGACCTGACGCGGACGCAAATGCAGACGCAGACGCAGCGACCTGAGGGGAGGCAGTAGTCAGTGTGTACAGGTCCGACCCCGGCTGCCGAGTGAAGGTAGCCAAGTGACGGCCCGTACGAGCACACGTGCAGTGGGTCACGCGCTCGTAGGCAGGGGTAAACTGGTGAACACCCCCGTCCTGGAGAGCACATCCTGCCACCAAGTTCGTAGAGAACGAGGGGAGGTGGAGACCTGACAGTGTGCCCGACGGGACCGCAGGGCAGGGAAGGACAGTGGAAGAGGTCGCAATGACCGGACCCCCAGAGGGGTCAGCAAGCGAGACAGCAACTGGTCGAGCAAGCGGCTCAAGGGCAGTGCGGTCACGAAAGAAGCAGCGAGAAGCGCCTGAGTCCAGTGTGAAGGTGTGCAGTGCGGCAGTCGACGCAGTACCAGGTGGGGGAGACACACGAGCACCTAGAGCAGCAGCCTCACCAGCACCTGGGGTAGCCGACACGCGAGTACCTGGAGCGGCAGGCGCACTGGCCCTAATGCCCGGGTCGGGCGGCACACACAAGTACTCGGCACCCTCTCCACTAGTAGACATCACATACATGGCCGATAGAATAGCATCAAAGTCTAGAGCATAGATATCAATCCCCTTCTTCAGGAGATCAAGCCAGCGGGGCAGCTCAGTGGCTTGAGGGAACTGAACACGCCAAGCGTCGTCGAGACGAGAGAAGCAGCGCTGTGTGGCGTGCGGTCGTCCACACTGCTGACCAGTGCGGTCACCAGTGCGAATGACGTACGTGCAGCTAAGACCACCCCCACCCCCGTGCTGAGAGTACCACTCACGGACCTCCTGGGGCGAGGGAGTGTGCTGCTGGCCCTGGCCACCGCCAGTGCCTCCACGGCCACCACCACCGCTGCCACCTCCTCGACCACCCCAACCCCTGCCACCGCCTCGTCCACCGCCACCCCAACCGCTGCCTCCACTCCTGCCACCTCCCCCGCCGCCGCCGCCACCACCCCCACCGCTACCACTCGCCCCTCCAGCCGAGCCACCACCCCCACTTCCTCCACCGCCCCCACCGCCCCCTCCCCCGCCGTCACTGCTACCACCCTTGCCCCCCTTGCCCTTGCCGCTGCGGCGCCCGCTCGAGGCGGACGCAGCGCCGAACTTCTCAGCACCGAGAAGGTCGACAGCAGCAGCAGAGGCGACAGAGGGAAGAAGGGGGGAAGGAGAACACCCCTCAAAGAACGGGGTACAGGGGTCGCCACGAGAGGTACCTACAGCGACTATGCTAGTCTCAGCTGCAAGGAGCTCCTTCTCGAGGAGGGCAATGGTGAGCTCAGTGGGGCAACGAGCTAGGAAGTGGTCCCTGACAGCACGCAGTGTGTCAGGGAGGCGGGCGACTAGGTGGTAGAGAGTGAGCCAGAGTGGAGGGGGGTGCGTGGCAAGGAACTCAGCAGGCATGGCGGCACGGAAGCGGGCCTCACTAGTGAGGAGGTGCGTGATGAGGTCAGCGACTGTGTGAAAGGAGGACAGGTCGGGAAACAGGTAGGGGAGGGAGAGACGGCCTAGTGCGACAGAGGCAGGTGAGGAGTAGCGAGCAACGACAGCTGTGTACAGTGCCTGTGCAGTCTTGTGCTGGCCAAAGTGCTCGCGTTCGTCTATCGGCAGAGAGTTGCGAATGGCAAAGCGAGCGTGGGCATCACGAGTCTGCCACTGTGAGCGAGCAGTGCTGTCAGCAGTAGCAGCAGGGGCAGTGACATTGCCTAGGGCGTGATCGTACAGTGAGATGTCATCCTTGGTTGTGAGCTGTAGGTAGAGGTGCAGGTCATCGAGCCAGGTGTCAAACTTCACAGGGCGGCCCTCAGCATCGAACACGAGAACCTGTGGGCTAGCCATAGGAACAGTAGACTAACAGCAGTAGCAGTAGCAGTAGCAGTAGCAGTAGCAGTAGCAGGAGCAGAAGTAGGTAGGACGAACCAGATAGGGCAGGGCGGCGCGGCTCGGTGCAGCTCGGGTCGCGGCTCGACTAGATGGCGCGGCTCGGCTGGGTGGCGCGGCTCGGTGAGGGCGGCGCGGCTCGGTGAGGGTCGCGCGGATCGGCTCGGGTCGCGCGGTTCGCCAGGGTCGCGCTGTGAGAGGCTAGCGCGGGGCCGACGGGGGCCTTAAGGGGCTAACGCGGGGCCTGAAGGGGCCATGAGAGGCTAGCGCGGGGCCGCACGGGGCCGTTCGGGGCTAGCGCGGGGCCGTTCGGGGGCCGTGAGAGGCTAGCGCGGGGCCGACGGGGGGCCTTAAGGGGCTAGCGCGGGGCCTGAAGGGGCCGTGAGAGGCTAGCGCGGGGCCGCACGGGGCCGTTCGGGGCTAGCGCGGGGCCGTTCGGGGGCCGTGAGAGGCTAGCGCGGGGCCGACGGGGGGCCTTAAGGGGCTAGCGCAGGGCCTTAAGGGGCCGTGAGAGGCTAGCGCGGGGCCGCGCGGGGCCTTAAGGGGCTAGCGCGGGGCCTGAAGGGGGGCCGTGAGAGGCTAGCGTGGGGCCAACGGGGCCTCTAGGGAGGTGAGCGCGAGGCCGCTAAGGGGCGACGCACGGGGCCGTGAGGGGCCTTAAGGGGCGACGCGCGAGGGCCTCAGGGGGCCTTAAGAACGAGGCGCTCTAGGCGCAGGTAGTTAGGTAGGTAGTGGTGGGCCCTTCAAAAAAAAAATTCGGTCCTAGCGAAGGACCTGCTCTGAAACCATGTCAGAAGTACGAGACAGGAATGAATGAACTAGCAGTGAAATGAGTACAAGTACCTAACCCTAGAATTGTGTACCCCCTATAGGCTAACCCACTGTAGCCTAAACTAACACAACATATATAATGTTTGACAGTGGGGCCCAGCCCGTGTCCGTGGACAGGGTCACGAGCGCTACTTCCTACTGATGGTTGACGACTACTCGCGTTACACCACAGTCTTCCCCTTGCGCAGCAAGGGTGATGTCACTGAGGTGTTGATCGACTGGATCCGCGCACCTCGTCTCCAGCTCAAGCAGAGCTTCGGCTCGGACTTTCCTGTTCTGCGTCTGCACTCTGACAGAGGCGGAGAGTTCTCCTCTGGCCTTCTGCGAGCCTACTGTCGTGCACGAGGCATCCGCCAAACCTTCACGCTTCCGGACTCTCCATAGCAAAATGGGATTGATGAGCGCCGCATTGGCATGGTCATGGACGTCGCTCGTACGTCCATGATGCATGCGGCTGCCCCCCCAATTTCTGTGGCCGTTTGCGGTTCGGTACGCGGCGCATCAGATCAACCTTCAGCCCAGGGTCTCCATGCCGGAGACCTCCCCAGCCTTGGTGTGGACGGGGAAGGTTGGCGATGCGTCTGCGTTCCATGTCTAGGGATCTCGGGCGTTTTTCCGCGACTTGTCTGCGGACAAGCTGTCCCCTCGTGCTGCTCCTTGCGTCTTCCTGGGTTTCCCCCCTGACGCGCCGGGGTGGCAGTTCTACCACCCCACCTCTCGCCGTGTTCTGTCCTCCCAGGACGTCACGTTTGACGAGTCGGTCCCCTACTACCGCCTCTTCCCCTACCGCACTCCGTCCCTTCCCCCGCCACCGCTCTTCCTTGTGTCAGGTCCCCCCCCGGTAGACCCCCTCCCCCCTCAGGGTCCTGCCCCTTCAGGTGTGTCCCAGGTAGACGCAGTCGACCCTGTCGAGGTTGCTGGTGACTCAGGTGCTGCTCAGGGTGCTGAGCCTGGGGGTGCTGACTCTGGGGGTGCTGAGCATGTGGGTACTGCGCCTTGGGGTGCTGAGCCTGAGGGTGCTGATGATGAGGGTGCTGAGCCTGGGGGTGCTGAGCCTGGGGGTGCTGCGACTGGGGGTGCTGAGCCTGGGGGTGCTACGCCTGGGGGTGCTGAGCCTGGGGGTGCTACGCCTGGGGGTGCTGAGCATGGGGGTGCTACGACTGGGAGTGCTGAGCCTGGGGGTGCTATGCCTGGGGGTGCGGAGCCTGAGGGAGCTGGGCCTGCTCGTGTCGCGTCTGGCGGTTCTTCGGGTGCTTCGTATCGGCGGGAGCCACTCTCTCCACAGGAGCTGCGCGAGTGGTTTGCCCAGCGCTGGAGGCGTGCTGCTGGAGCTGGAGGTTCTTCGGCTACTGAGGGTGCTGGTGTCGCGGGTCCCGGAGGTGCTCGTACTGGGAGTACTGGAGCTGCTGGGCCTGCGGGTACGACTGGAGCTGGAGCTACTGAGGGTGTTGGCGCTGAGGCTACTGCTGGCGGTCCTGCTGGGGGTGCTACTGGTGCGGCTGGAGGTCCTGGAGCTACTGGAGCTGCTGGGGGTCCTGGAGCTGGAGGTGCTGCTGGCGCTGGTGCTACCCCTGGGGGTACTGGTGTTGTCCCTGCCGTGTCTGGAGTCGCCGCGCGGCCTCGACTGTACTTCGTTCCGCTCCTTTAGCAGGTTCTTGGTCTTCCGCCCTCTACTAGTCCTCCTCCTCCCTTAGAGTGTCCACAGCCTGTCCCATCACAGTTACAGTTACAGCCGGCCTCCCCTCTGCCTTCTCCTTCTCCTTACACTGGTCCTACTGGAGGTCTTGCTGAGCGTCGTGAGCATGCGTCTCGCCCTGCGTCGCCTGTCAGTTCTGCTCGCACTATTGGTCGTGGTTCGCGTCAGTGTCCTCCTCCTGTCCCTGGCACGCACCGGATGTCTCTGCGTCCGTCCACTGCTCCTCTGCGTACCCCTTTGCCTTCTCCTCCTGAGTCCTCTGTTTCTGCTCTTGCCGACCCGGAGTCGGACTCTCTTCGTGCTGCCAGTCCCTCTGTCACGCGTCTCCTTGCTACTGCCGTCACTGACCCTTCCTTTGAGTCCACTGCTGCATCTGCCCTAGTTGCTGAGCTGGTCGACTTTGCTGCTCGCTGTCGCCTAGACTATGCTGCTAGTCTTGTCGCTGAGTCTGAGTTTGTCTGACCTCCATCCGTCGGGGGTGAGTGTGCCCTTGGCACGGACGTCCTTGAGGACAGGCAGGAGGAGTTCCAGTGTCTGGCTGCTGCTCCACCTCATCTCGTGTCCGTACTGCTTACCCCTGAGGGAGACCCAGATGCACTTGACATCCCGACTCCGCGCTCTTACGCGGAGGCGATAGAGGGTCCCTACTCCTCTCAGTGGCAGGCAGCTATGGACACAGAGATGGCTTCCTGGAAGTCCACATGCACCTACGTTTACGAGGTTCCCCCGCCTGGGGCGAACATCGTCAGTGGCATGTGGATTTTCAGGGTGAAGCAGCCGTCGGGTTCTCCGCCTGTCTCCAAGGCGCGTTACATGGCTCGTGGCTTCAGTCAGCGGCAGGGAGTTGACTACTTTCAGACCTTCTCTCCCACCCCAAAGATGACCACTCTTCGGGTACTGCTGCACGTAGCTGCTCACCGTGACTACGAGCTGCACTCTCTTGACTTCAGCACTGCTTTCTTGCAGGGCAGCCTGTACGAGGAGATCTGGCTGCGCCGCCCACCTGGCTTCACTGGGTCTTTTCCTCCTGGCACCCAGTGGAGCCTCCGGCGGCCAGTCTACGGTCTCCGCCAGGCACCGCGCGAGTGGCACGACACACTGAGGACTACGCTTGCGGCTCTTGGGTTTGCTCCCTCTACTGCCGACCCGTCGCTGTTTCTGCGCACCGACACTTCTTTGCTGCCGTTCTACATCCTCGTGTACGTCGACGACTTGGTCTTTGCCACAGCTGACACGACTGGACTCGCCCACGTGAAGTCCGAGCTGCAGAAGAGACACACGTGCACCGACCTGGGTGAACTGCACAGCTACCTTGGCTTGCAGATCACCCGGGACAGAGCACGCCGCACCATTACCCTGACTCAGTCACACATGGTGCAGCAGGTCCTTCAGCGCTTCGGCTTCACGTACTCCTCGCCTCAGGCCACTCCTCTGCCTACTCGCCACTCGCTCTCATCTCTGCCTTCGAATGAGTCCGTAGAGTCGAGTGGCCCGTACCCAGAGCTTGTTGGCCTCATGTACCTGATGACCTGCACACGACCTGACCTTGCATACCCTCTTAGCATTCTCGCACGCTATGTTGCTCCTGGGAGACACAGACCGGAGCACATGGCTGCAGCGAAGAGGGTGTTGCGCTACTTGTGTAGTACGTCGGGCATGGGGCTTGTGCTTGGAGGGCGGAGTCCAGTGATCCTCACGGGGCACGCAGACGCTTCTTGGGCTGACGACCAGGCTACGCAGCGGTCGTCACAGGGTTACACCGCCAGCCTTGGTTCCAGCTCTGTTTCGTGGCGGGCTACTCGCTCGTCTTATGTTCTCGGCTCTAGTTGTGAGGCTGAGATCTACGCAGGAGCCATGGCTGCACAGGAGCTTCGCTGGCTCACCTACCTGCTGACCGACCTCGGAGAGCCGCCTCGTTCTCCTCCAGTTCTGTACGTAGACAACAAGGCCATGCTGGCCTTGTGTCGAGAGCAGAGACTGGAGCACAGAACAAAGCACATTGCTCTCCGCTACTTCCTTGCTCGTGAGCTACAGCAGCGTGGTCAGCTGCGACTTGCGTACTTGGCCTTTGAGGCCAACACTGCTGATATCTTCACCAAGGCACTTGCGCCTTGTGATCATCAGCGCTTCTGTACTCAGCTGGGTCTTGTGCCTGCCTTGCCTCACTTGCTCACCTCTTGACCTTGCTTGTACTGTTACATATATATATGCACCTGCTCTTGCTTGTCTAGCCTTTTATATATATGTACTCCTGCATGTGAACTAGCCTTGTGGCCTTGAACTTGTGCTCGGAATGTGTGGTGACTTTGTGATCCACCCTGAGCTTGCTTTGCTTTGCTTTGCTTGACTGGTCTTGTGACCCCTTGTTCTCCCCCACTTTGCCTATGGGGGTGTGTCGGAACATTATAGCTTATACATTTGTGTAGGCTGTAGTGGGGTAGCCCATAAGGGGTACAACCCAATTAGGGTTAGTACTTGTACCCAACTCTTTCATAGTTCATCCATTCTCGTTTCTTCTCATAGAATCCGTAGTGAGGTGTGTCGGCAAACCGAAGCAAATGTTTCAGTGAATTCTCGTCCGTGCTCTTGATGAAAGCCGCGTACGACCCAGTGCGCTTTAAATTTGTCCATGGTTCCATCTACCTTTGTTTTCACGCGGAAAACCCACTTCCCGACGAGTATTGTCTTGTTGCGTGCCACTCCGATGGGTACGACCTTCCAAGTGTTGCGTTCTTCGAGCGCTTTTAATTCCTTGTCCATGCCTTCACGCCATTTCTCCCTATGCTCCCCCCCCAGAGCCTGCTGAACTTTAGCAGGCTCCTTAGGTGGTGCTGCTCCGTGAAGGGCGGTGGCGAGTCCAGGTATCTGCAGTCCGCTCTGTATGTAGCGAGGGAGAGTTGTGTCCTCGGGATAGACTGCTTTGTCTCCCGCCTCTAGATCAGGTGTGAAATTGGATCCTACACGTTCTGCTTTGTCGGTGTTGACTCTTGCATGTGTAACGTAACCATTGTCGGCGAAGTGGTAGTAGACTTCGGCGTTGATGCTTTTGCGAGGGTTTTTGTCCTCCATTGGTACGTTGATCGAACAATAGGGAAGAGGTCCGGCTTCTTCCGAGGCTCTATCCCCGTTTTGCTCGTCCCAGTCAGCTTCGTCTGCTGCCGAAGCGAAGGCTCGGTCGCCAAGAAATCCGTCCGAGAGGTCCGGATTCCCTTCTTCTATGTTGGCAAGGTACGTCGGGAGGGTGAGTCGTTCGTAGAAGATCACATCACGTGCTGCCACTGTTTCCTTTGTGTTGATGTCAAAGATTTTCCATGCGTCGTAATGTTTCTCGATGCCCAGGTGTAGTCCCCACTTTGCGCGTTGGAAGAATCAGCCATCTCGTGCAGCTGGGGGTCGGTACTGTATCATGCAACCGAATACTCGTAACATTTTTGTGCTGCCCAATTTTCCTGTCCACAGCAGATGCAGTGATGCGTTGTTTAGGAGCGATGATGACGAGAGCAAGTTGTGCAGCATGACAGCGTGGTCCATCGCCTCGGGCCACTGGTGATTGGGTAGCCGCATGCCACGTAGTAGCTTGCGCATGGTGTTCTGAAGGGTTTTGTTCATTCTTTCTGCCACGCCTTGTTGCTGATGAGCGCAGGGAAGGGAGATGAGCCGCTTGATGCCTCTATCTGCCAGATAGTCCTTGAACCTCAGTGACTGATATTCCCCTCCCCCGTCTGACTGGAAGCTTTTCAGCTTTACTCCTGATTCTCGTTCTGCTGCTGGAAGCCAAGCGGCGAAAGCGTTAAGGGCCATGTCGCGACTCGGGAGGTTGAAGTGCCAGACGTATCGTGTGGCGGCATCGATGAACCTGATTTCGTAGTTATATGCTCCTTGTCCAGGTTCGCGGTTGTATAGTATATCGATGTACACTTTCTCCAGAGGTGCGTATGCTGGTGCGCCCGGATTGTGGTGAGAGACGAACGGTTGATGCGGTAAGTCGGCTTCAGGGCAGGTAAAGCACGTTCCGCGGACTCGCTGAAGTTCTCAGCCGTCTGATAGAAGTAGGGAGTCTTTGTCAAGCACTCCAGCTCGAATCGTGTTGTTTAACGTTGTGTTACTTGGGTGTCCCATTCTTGCATGCCATGTTGATTCGCTAGCACGATGTCCGGGTGAACGTCTGTACAGGTCGGAGTTGGAGTAGAAACCCGCGGTGAAGTTTGCGCTTCTGTGGACTTCCCGTGGAGTGGGAATCAGCTGCTACGCAGGAGTTGGTGGCGGTGTTGTCTCTGCTGTTGCCGATGTCGTCGATGAAGACCGGTGTTATTGACGGGCCAACGATCGGTGCCAGTGTTGTCCCTGCTATTGCCGATGTTTTCTCTGCTGCTGCCATGTTGTCTCTGCTGCTGCCAATATTGTCTCTACTGCTGGCGATGTTGTCTCTGCTGTTGCCGATATTGTCTCTCCTGCTACCGATGTTGTCCCTGCTGCCGCCGATGTTGTCTCTGCTGCTGCCGATGTTGTCTCTGCTGCTGCCGATTGAATCGTTGCTAACGCTCTCGTTCGTTCTGTTTCAGGTATGGTGTGTGAATACCAGAATCCTCCAGGACTGAAGTCGGGGTCGAGATCTGGCGGGTGTGTCCAGGAGGTGAAATTGACGATGGCGACGCTGTCGGTGGTGCCTTGATATGGAACGAAGTCAAGAACGAAGACGTTGTTCTTTAAGACCGCCTTGCCGATGTAGAGTCCGCCTCTCCCGTGGTACACCTTGCACTCCTCAGTGCTGCTGCGTGAGGATCTAGGATCTAGCTCAAAAACGAGAATTGTAATTGAATGATTCACCTGGGTACAACACGAGGCTATATATAGGCTCGACACAAGGCACGTAACCCAGGTGTTGCGCGAATGTTCTGAGGGTCGCGAAGCGCCCCGAAAAGAACCTTCCCGAACTCAGTAGAAAGCAATTCGGTGGCAACCGAATAGGCTTGAGTTCGGTACACGTAACCTGGTTCGGTGCTATAACTATAATAAAATATAGGAATGCACCTAACCTAGGAAATCAAGCATATCTACGCATGATAAATAAAACCCAAGCTAGATATAGCATAATAAAGACTAGGCAAGCTAGCAAAGCCAGCATAAGCCGTCGTACTCTCACACGTCCCCCCCTCAAAGCTGGGTGGCATGAGATACACCCTGCTTGACAAGATAGTCCTTGAGAGCACGGCGTGCGTTGCCCATATCAGCTTCTGCAACCCAACTGTCCTCAGTGGGGTCATATCCCTTCCAGTGTATCAGGAACTCGAGGGCCTTGCCGCCGCGGCGCCGATGAGTGAGAACGCGCTCGATCTCGTACTCGGGTTCATCCTGTATGAGAACATGTGGTGGTGGTGTAGCTGTCGTCCCTGGAACTGTTGGTTCGGGTCCTTGTAGGGCTTCGGTAGCTGAACATGGAAAGCGTTGTGAAGCTTCCATGTATCTGGTAAGCGCAAGCATAATGTTACTGGTGTCACATGTGCCTCAATGAGAAAAGGACCACAGAAGCGAGGCTGGAGCTTGGATAGTAGGTGAGACAGGTTCAAGTTGCGCGTGCCAAGAAGCACCTGATCTTCGACTGCTACTGAGTGATCTCGTCACTGACGATCGACATACTGCTTCTGGGAGGTCTGCATCGTGGTGAGTCGTCGCTGAGTCTTCTCCCATAGCTGCTGCATGGTGGTGACGAAGTCGTGTGCGGCTTGGACATGTGCCGGTGTGGTTGGCTGCTATGGTGTGAGTGGTTCCCGTCCGTAACACAGGAAGAATGGAGTTTTCCCTTTGGCTGCATGTGACGCATTGTTGTAAGCGAACTCTAGGGTCGGTAATTGTGTGTCCCAGTGGCTGACGTCGTCCTTGCAAGCTGTGCGCAGTAACTGTTCAACCACCTGATTGAGTCGCCCTGTCTGTCCGTCAGTCTGGGGGTGGTATGCTGAAGACATCGCAAGCTTAGTCCCCAACAGTCCCATAAGCTCCTTCCAGAACTTACTAGTGAACTTTGGACCATTGAATCTAAAATCCTTTCAATTTGTATTTGATACCAAGATAATTGGATAAATAGCTTCTTTTCTAGAATTTCGTTACAATCACTGCTTCTGGATTTTGTTGCAACGAATCAGGTGAGGGCAGCCATGGTTCGCTCGCAAGCAGTTGACTTGTTTTTGGCGATAATTGTTCTTCACTGCAGACAGCTTCATTCCGAGCCTGCGCGGTGTGGTTACATATTCCTGACTTCAAGGCCGTGAAATGCGCTTTGTCAGACCTGCAAAGGAAACGTGTGAGGAGCAAAACAGATCCCCCCACAGTGGAGCTGCCAAGAAGCAATGCGGTGGCGGATAGGATGGCTCAGCCGGCTGGCTGGCGCTTCTTCAAAGTGGTTTCGACCGCCAGGAATTCCAGAAAGAATTCCCCGAGAGCCTTTTTTTCCCACCTCTTAGGGTACAAATGAGATCTCACCGCGCGTCTGTTACTAAGCAGTGCGACGTCATGGCATCACTATCAAGACGATACCCTTCAGGAATACGGACAGATCTGCCCAAAAAAAACCGCACGGGACGTGCCACTCACACCGCCAACAACCAAATTCCCCCCATGCAACGGTCGAAGAGCGCTGGAACGGCTTCCGAAGCAAACTCTCTGCTTCGTAGTCTGCAGCACAGGTCTCGTAACTAGAATTCGCTCGCAGGAAGCACAGATGGGCTCGCCCGTTGTTCAGAGGAGTTCGACTGTACAACGCACGCTCGGTCTGGAGTTTGAGGTTCGGACGATGATTGACGCAAACTCGTGTCAGGATCCGTGCGTGCACCGCCCCTTCTCAACGGAGTCTCTCTGAAAGAGCTGCTCCCAGCCTGGGCTCGTCCTCGGAGAAATCCCAGAGGCACAAGCACATGGCAACCCTTCTTCCGTGGGCCCTCGCCAGGCTGCCGTAGGCAATCTCCCAGCGGCAGCTACAAGTCAGTCCTGTTTCTCCACCTCTTTGGTAGATAACCTGTCACGTTTACCGCTGCTATTTTAAGGGAAAAGAAGAACAATCCAGACCCCGCCGACGCCGGCAAATGCTACCGCCAAAACCAACTGCGATGATGCAGCCGCGAGCATGGCTTGCACTCTCCGCCGCGCTTTGGCTTGCTGCATTAGTCTCTTGCCATGCCGCGCAACCAGTGATCAACGCTACTCAAGGTGCCTCCCTCTCTCCTCGCACAATGCTAATAGCGACCAGCGCCGCTTCTCCATCCCTCGTACCTCGTTCCTCTCGTAAAAACAATCAGTCCGCAGTTTGCACTGCCAATTGCAACTGCCAGTTGGACTAATAGCCAGTTACGTGACGGCACGAGCGCCACGTGTTCATGCGAATGTTGACTAGTAGCAATACGTTTGTTCTTAAGGTTAGGTCTTTATTCCGAATTTCGGGAGGAAGGGTTGTAGAGACACTGCCACTGTCCCCATTTCCGGTGACCCTTGTACATGGTTCGCCAGGAATCGAACAGTCGACGATGAAACCCCTAGTCAGTGCTTCCGATGTATCTGCAACCTAACCCTAAACAATCCCGCCCATTCCTCGCCGGCAATGCTCATGGTAATGCTCAAAGCGTGTTCCCCAGAGATGGATTGAGCAGAGTGTGCATTTCTTTGTTTGTTTGTTATTTATTTATTTACTATTATTTTATTGTGAGCGAGTTCTGGAGTCGGTCGTTGAGCAGGTTGGGAGGGACTCATCACAAGAGCGTTCCTCGGTATCCATAGCAGGCACGGGTAGCAGCAGGGTTCCTCGGTATCCATAGCAGGCACGGGTAGCAGCAGGGTTCCTCGGTATCCATAGCAGGCACGGGTAGCAGCAGCGTTCCTCGGTATCCATAGCAGGCACGGGTAGCAGCAGCGTTCCTCGGTATCCATAGCAGGCATGGGTAGCAGCAGCGTTCCTCGGTATCCATAGCAGGCACGGGTAGCAGCAGCGTTCCTCGGTATCCATAGCAGGCACGGGTAGCAGCAGCGTTCCTCGGTATCCATAGCAGGCACGGGTAGCAGCAGCGTTCCTCGGTATCCATAGCAGGCACGGGTAGCAGCAGCGTTCCTCGGTATCCATAGCAGGCACGGGTAGCAGCAGCGTTCCTCGGTATCCATAGCAGGCACGGGTAGCAGCAGCGTTCCTCGGTATCCATAGCAGGCACGTGTAGCAGCATCGTTCCTTGCAAGCTGATCCCCCCCGACATAGCGCAGGTTGCATGTACGTCCATAACCTTGTTCCTCGTTCTCTTCTCATCTCCTATCCCCCAACTGTCAGCGGTGTTTCTCGAGGATTGCCAGAAGGCATGGGGAAAGACGTTCCCAGTCTGGCCCATGGGTGCTACCTGCGACGCGATTACGGGGTTCACCTATGACGCTTCAGGCATGATTACCTCGATGTAAGTGTGCATTTTTTTTTTGTGGTGGACCTCACACAGTCTGCTCGTGTCTGCAGACTTGCTTTTGATTGATGCCTGCTGCCTGCAGCAGGATTTGCGCCAATCACTCCTTGTTGTCGTGTCAGTTGGAAAACCGCCTCGCTACCCACTGGGTCAGAACGAGGGTTGTATCTGACGCACAGCGGAGGCACTCAACCCGTGTAAGCCCCACAGACGTTACAGTCGGTCTCCATCCAGTTTCCTTTACTCCTCCCTTCTTTCAACCCACCCACCCACCCACCCCACATAGATGTTTGTCGGATACAACTCTTAATGGGTCTATTCCTGACAGCATCTCTTCTCTCACTTCACTGAGGACACTGTAAGAACCTCACAGGAGAATGATGAGCTCGTTTTTTTGTGCCCAATCTTTCGTGCATTAGTAGGTTCCCAGCGGAGTTAGGTAGCTCATGAAAGAAGCCTATAGCTATACAGCTAGAGGGAGGTAAATGGCCAATTCAGTAAACGACAACAACAGAAATGCAACGCGACAAACACATATAAATGTTGGTTGTTGCATCCAACGAAAGGTCATTGGTATGCAACCACGTTGTGATGGCGCCAATACTTTTCTCCTGTGCACGTTTGATTCCCTCTCCCGTAAGAATGCCCTCTCTTTTGAGTCGACTCAAAAGCACACGTCAGGTGGGGTTAGGGCTCCTCCAGGTGTAGGACCCTCAAAAGCTCAAAAGTCAACTCCTGTGCACGTTTGATTCCCTCTCCCTTTTGAGTCGACTCAAAAGTCAACTCCTGTGCACGCATCACAAAAATCATATGACCAGAAACCTATTGTAAAAAGTTGTGGTGAAGTATTTTCAAATGCTTTTAAAACGTAGGGGCCAAAACGCTTTTCGGTGAAAGTATAAACATTTTTTCGAATGCTTTGTCGAATGCTTTGCAGGTGATGACATGTTTGTATTACCTTCAGATTAGGGTCTGTCTGAGTTTCTTCGGAGATGTATAAGACTTCGTTCGGAGAGTTCAGGGAGATTACTTTCCACTCATATACTCTTTAGCAGAGCTTAGGACCAAAGTTCAAGAAGATTGTATATGAACCTTTATCAAGTGATTCTCGTTGTTTGATGGAAGGTCTATTAGCCATTCTTAGGTGTACACGCACATCATGAATGCATTGCTCAATGATTATTAATCTCATTACAGAGTTGGCTTGGCACACAAAACAGCTGCCTAAACACGCGTTGCGTAGTCCTGCTAGGGTGGATTAATCTGCACCATCCTCCTACCTACTTCGCAAGCCATCATCGGATGCAGCCCCGCCCCATCTCTCCAGCTCTTGGCCTAGAGAGTTCTTGACTACAGATACTGCTCCATCTAATGCTAACCTGCACGGCTACACACTTCCTGTCTCCTCTCTTGCTTATACTCCTGTCCCCTTGCTGTCTCCACGCTGCTGCCCCCTATGCGGTCTCCTCTCATGCCTGCTCCTGCTGCTCCACATTGGGCCTCTCCTGGAACTCCCCTCTTACCTCCCGGCCTCCCCCCCCTGATGCTACTCATGCTGCCTCCACTGCTCCTCCACTACTGCCTCACATGCTGCCTCCACTGCTCCTCCGCCACCCAGGCAACCTGCAAAACGGTCGCATATTAAATATGCACTCCTCCCCTACTGCCACGGGATGTTGCCTCCCCCCTGCTGCCATTCAATGTTGCCTCCCAAGCTGCCTCCCTTTGTTGTCTCCCCTGCTGCCATTCTAGTTGCCTCCCATGCTGCCTCTCTCTGTTGCCTACCCTGCTGCTGTTCAATGTTGCCTCCCCTACCGCCTCCCTTTGTTGCCTCCCCTGCCCCTTTGTTGCCTCCCCTGCTGCCATTCTATGTTGCCTCCCATGCTGCCTCTCTCTGTTGTCTCGCCTGCTGCCATTCTATGTTGCCTCCCCTACTCCCTCTCTCTGTTGCCTACCCTGCTGCTATTTAATGTTGCCTCCCCTGCTGCCTCCCTTTGTTGCCTCCCCTGCTGCCATTCTATGTTGCCTCCCATTCTGCCTCTCTGTTGCCTCCCCTGCTGTCATTCTATGTTGCCTTCCCTGCTCCCTCTCCCTGTTGCCTCCCGTGGTGCCTTTCTCTGTTGCCTCCCCTGCTGTCATTCTATGTTGCCTTCCCTGCTCCCTCTCCCTGTTGCCTCCCGTGGTGCCTTTCTATGTTGCCTCCCCTGCTGCCTTTCCTTGTTGACTCTCGGCTTCTTACCCTTGTTGCCTATCCTGATGCCTTTCCTTTATCCATACCCGTTAAACGCCCCTGCTCTCCCCGTTAACCGATACCCTCCTGCCTCACCCGATGCCTCTCCAACTTCCTCCACTGCCACCCGTCCTGCTTGCCCCCTTGTCTGCCTGCACATCACTTTCCCCTCCTGCCACCCATGTTTTTGCCTCTCTTGTGCCTTCTGCTCCCTCTCAACTCCTTCCCCCCCTGCTCATCATCCTCCTCTTCCTCTTCCTCCTCTTCATCCTCCTCCTCATCCTCCTCATCCTCATCCTCCTCCTCCTCTTCCTCCTCTTCCTCCTCTTGCTCCTCCTCCTCTTGCTCCTCCTCCTCCTCCTCCTTCTCACTGAAATCCTCTTGCTCCTCCTCCTCCTCCTCCTCCTCCTCCTCCTCCTCCTCGTTATCAGCCTGAGCCGTCCCCCGGAACGCCTGAAACCCGGACTCATGTACATAGAGCCCACGCGTGCCCCACTTGAAGCCCTGCAACTCTGCGTTGTACACGGGGGTGTGGCGTGTAAAGTGATCCCTTACAATCCTCCGCACCCCCCGAGTCAAACTCCTCATCCATCTAGTGTTTTTCCTGTGGGAGTTCGGCAGGTTCATGTCGGTCTCCTTGAAGCGCGCCAAGCCTTGATCAATCTGAAACGGGTTTGGATTACAGGGACCAGCAGCAAGGCAGAGTTGCATGTTACCGGTGTTAGCCCCCAAGGGTCCCAAGTCGTTCACGTGCAATAGAAAAGATTGAGCATTAGGGCAAGTACATGTGATTTACAAAACCAGTCTCACCACCATGAGTGACCAGGCTATGTGGTACGTCTTTAGGGCCAGCCTGCGCCCAACAGCGTAATCCCGAAATGATGCCTTCACCGCATCCACAAACCGGGCGTTGGCAAAAGGGAGCCCGGATCTGTCGTTCCCCCACGAGCTGACCCGCTCATTCCCTCCTACAAGGAGGCACAACCATGTGGGGAAGCACGGGGTATGTTTTATCATCAAGTAGTGGGGCAGGCAGTGTTTGGAGGTATGTTTGGGCATCGTAAGAAGGGGCAGGCCGGGCAGAGGGGTTTGGGTGAGGATCCTGGGGTGGGGCAGGCAGGGCAGAGGGGTTCGGGTTTAGGATCCTGAGGTGGGGCAGGCAGGGCAGAGGGGTTTGGGTGAGGATCCTGAGGTGGGGCAGGCAGGGCAGAGGGGTTTGGGTTTAGGATCCTGAGGTGGGGCAGGCAGGGAAGAGGGGTTTGGGTGAGGATCCTGAGGTGGGGCAGGCAGGGCAGAGGGGTTTGGGTGAGGATCCTGAGGTGGGGCAGGCAGGGCAGAGGGGTTTGGGTGAGGATCCTGAGGTGGGGCAGGCAGGGCAGAGGGGTTTGGGTGAGGATCCTGAGGTGGGGCAGGCAGGGCAGAGGGGTTTGGGTTTAGGATCCTGAGGTGGGGCAGGCAGGGCAGAGGGGTTTGGGTGAGGATCCTGAGGTGGGGCAGGCAGGGCAGAGGGGTTTGGGCGAGGAACCTGAGGTGGGGCAGGCAGGGCAGAGGGGTTTGGGTGAGGATCCTGAGGTGGGGCAGGCAGGGCAGAGGGGTTTGGGTTTAGGGTCCTGAGGTGGGGCAGGCAGGGCAGAGGGGTTTGGGTGAGGATCCTGAGGTGGGGCAGGCAGGGCAGAGGGGTTTGGGTTTAGGGTCCTGAGGTGGGGCAGGCAGGGCAGAGGGGTTTGGGTGAGGATCCTGAGGTGGGGCAGGCAGGGCAGAGGGGTTTGGGTTTAGGGTCCTGAGGTGGGGCAGGCAGGGCAGAGGGGTTTGGGTGAGGATCCTGAGGTGGGGCAGGCAGGGCAGAGGGGTTTGGGTTTAGGATCCTGAGGTGGGGCAGGCAGGGCAGATGGGTTTGGGTGAGGATCCTGAGGTGGGGCAGGCAGGGCAGAGGGGTTTGGGTTTAGGATCCTGAGGTGGGGCAGGCAGGGCAGAGGGGTTTGTGTTTAGGATCCTGAGGTGGGGCAGGCAGGGCAGAGGGGTTTGGGTGAGGATCCTGAGGTGGGGCAGGCAGGGCAGAGGGGTTTGGGTTTAGGGTCCTGAGGTGGGGCAGGCAGGGCAGAGGGGTTTGGGTGAGGATCCTGAGGTGGGGCAGGCAGGGCAGAGGGGTTTGGGTTTAGGATCCTGAGGTGGGGCAGGCAGGGCAGAGGGGTTTGGGTGAGGATCCTGAGGTGGGGCAGGCAGGGCAGAGGGGTTTGGGTTTAGGATCCTGAGGTGGGGCAGGCAGGGCAGAGGGGCTGGGGGTTAGGGTCCAAGTAGTGGGGCAGGCAGGACAGAGGGGTTTGGGTGAGGATCCTGAGGTGGGGCAGGCAGGGCAGAGGGGTTTGGGTTTAGGGTCCTGAGGTGGGGCAGGCAGGGCAGAGTGGGTGAGGATCCTGAGGTGGGGCAGGCAGGGCAGAGGGGTTTGGGTTTAGGATCCTGAGGTGGGGCAGGCAGGGCAGAGGGGTTTGGGTTTAGGATCCTGAGGTGGGGCAGGCAGGGCAGAGGGGTTTGGGTGAGGATCCTGAGGTGGGGCAGGCAGGGCAGAGGGGTTTGAGTGAGGATCCTGAGGTGGGGCAGGCAGGGCAGAGGGGTTTGAGTGAGGATCCTGAGGTGGGGCAGGCAGGGCAGAGGGGTTGGGGTTTAGGATCCTGAGGTGGGGCAGGCAGGGCAGAGGGGTTTGGGTGAGGATCCTGAGGTGGGGCAGGCAGGGCAGAGGGGTTTGGGTGAGGATCCTGAGGTGGGGCAGGCAGGGCAGAGGGGTTTGGGTTTAGGATCCTGAGGTGGGGCAGGCAGGGCAGAGGGGTTTGAGTGAGGATCCTGAGGTGGGGCAGGCAGGGCAGAGGGGTTTGGGTGAGGATCCTGAGGTGGGGCAGGCAGGGCAGAAGAGTTTGGGTTTACGATCCTGAGGTGGGCCAGGCAGGGCAGAGGGGTTTGGGCGAGGAACCTGCGGTGGGGAATGCAGGGCAGACGGGTTTGTGACCATGACATGATGGGGCCAGGTTTAGGAAATAAAAGTGCTATCTGAAAAGACAAAGGGAATGAGCAACGCGACGAAACCAACGTAGTTGCAGCGGGATAGCTGATTGTCAAGACTCACTCGGTTTGTATTTTCGCCACAACCTCCACTTCCTCTTCGTGCTCAGCTTGATCTGCGATGCACGCAGTCCCTCCACCTTCACTCCAAACTTCTCGAGCACACCGCGCTTGACTTGAAATCCCCGTTCATTCTTCCATGCTGTCCACACACGTTTAAAGACGGCAACGACGTTCTGATCCTTCATTGTCTCTTTCAGCTGCATGTAAGAAATGATGTGGGTCTCACTGATGACGCCATACAGAACCTGTAGTCGCTGGTCAAATGATGGGTACCAGTCAACCGCATGGTCCGGCGCTTCCATGCACATCCGGTCCCGCGCCTCAACAAAATGAAGCTACAATGGACGGGATGGTAGGGCAAGAAGAAATCAGTGGCGAGGGGCAAGCATATCAAATGTGGGGCAGGCAGAGGGGGTTATAATTAACAACCATGACAATGTGGGGCTGGCAAGGGGGTTACGAATGAGCAAGAACAGACGTAGTGCAGGCAGAGGGGGTTTGGAACGACATGCTGGACAATGTGGGGCTAGCAAGGGGGGTTAACATGAGCATGAATAGCAAGATGCTAGCAGGGGGTTACGAATGAGCATGAAAGCAACGCAGAGTGCCCCTCACACTCACCCTCAGTTTCTCGAGAGTGGGCATTCCATGCCTGCGCCGAATGGGCTGGCCCTCTGTCGGGGTGCTCTCATCAGCTACCTCGGGACTGAGGCCCCCAGATGATGGGTCGCTCTCCAAAGGTGCCAGAGGAGGAACTTGGGAAGGGGGTCCGCGGTTTTTGACGCCATTGCAAGCTGGTTTTGCCTTGAGGGTTGCTAGTTCGCTGTTTGCTAGCTCAAGCTCTCGCGTGAGCTGCTCCACCGTCTTGGGGCGAGCCGGATTGAGACGACCAGATGCACCGGGCGTGCACATGCTCTCACCCCTCCCCTCGTTCGTGTGTGGATCCCTTTTCCAGGTGTAGTCGTCGCCCCTTTCGTCACGTTCATCGTACGGAGAGCCAGCCATAACTCCGCCACAATCACCCAATGTGTTTGCCCACATCCCACCTGCCACACCGTCGTTTGCTGCTGCGGCCGTTGGGTCAGCGTACCGTTTGGGCTTAAAGTCGTCTTTATCAAGATCCGGTGAATCCCGTGTCTCGAGACGCTTCGCAAGTGGGTCTTTTCCCTCCTTGTTATGACGCCATGACCCTGTAGGCAACGGGTCTGCTCCTTTCCCAGCATTTAGTGATGGCCCTCTGAGAGCAGCATAAGGGTCCTCGCGATCGTCACGCCTCCTTCGGGTCTGGTCTTTACGATCAAGATATCCAGTAGGAGCAGCAGTTGCTTTCACTCCCATCTCCGCATAGAATTCAGGCTCGGGCTTCACTTTGGGGCGCACACGGACAACCTGGGAAACCACACGCCGGCGACCGTTGTTGCCATGCGATTTCCCACGACTGTCGCGCCCCTTACGGCCCTTGTCCCGACCCTTGTCACGGTTCCTCTTAGGAATGCCCTTCTTGGCCTTCCGATCACGCCCCTTTCTCTTGGGACGCACCTCATCCGCCTCCTCGCTTTCCGGCTCCAGATCTTGGTCCTCACTCTCCTCCTCCTCCTCCTCCTCCTCCTCCTCCTCGTCCCCATATTCGCTGCCAGATGAACTACCAGATTCCCCGTCGCTGGATCCCTCCTCGGAACCGGACGACGATCTGGGTGAAGCGTACCGTTTCCGTCCCTGGCGAGCCTTCCTCATTTTTCTGTCGTGACCGCCCGTGTCAACCACCTTGCGCCGCTTGTACGTGACTTCAGCCCCTCGTCCCTTACGCTCCCCATCACTGTCGCCCTTAGTGCTTACAGCCCCTCGTCCCTTACGCTCCCTATCACTGTCGCCCTTAGTGCTTACAGCCCCTCGTCCCTTACGCTCCCCATCACTGTCGCCCTTAGTGCTTACAGCCCCTCGTCCCTTACGCTCCCCATCACTGTCGCCCTTAGCGCCTACAGCCCCTCGTCCCTTACGCTCCCCATCACTGTCGCCCTTAGCGCCTACAGCCCCTCGTCCCTTACGCTCCCCATCACTGTCGCCCTTAGCGCCTACAGCCCCTCGTCCCTTACGCTCCCCATCACTGTCGCCCTTAGCGCCTACAGCCCCTCGTCCCTTGCGCTCCCCATCACTGTCGCCCTTAGCGCCTACAGCCCCTCGTCCCTTGCGCTCCCCATCACTGTCGCCCTTAGCGCCTACAGCCCCTCGTCCCTTACCCTCCCCGTCTTTGGCAGGCCCAGACTGTAGCACGTCGTCGCCACCGGCCAATGCCACCTTATCCTGACGATGGAAAGAACTGCCCCTCTCCACCGCACTCCTCCCCTTCCTGCGCTTTGCTCTCGGACGGCAGTGACCCTTCTCTTCTGACCCGGCTGTGAAAAGCATAAAAAGAGAAAAATGAGTAGTCACATGTGACGTAAGCGGGATACGCGGTAACAACCTATAGGCATCCCAGAAATTACGCAAGGAGCCATATAATTGCTGGTGGGATCCGGTGAACACGTACCTTTCTGGCCTATTTTGGGGTTGCATTCTTCCAACTTCTTGATACGCCGTTCCCTCCGTTTCGGGGGCGATGAAATAGCCTTGTTTGCGTATGACTCCACATCGCCGTCACGGCTGGAGTCGTTTTCAGATGAAGAATCGCCCCCTGACTTGCTGTCGTTGCAAGCTTTGGACGGATGTCTCCTACGATACTCGTTGACGACTTGGGCCGTTTTCTCTGGTGTGACTACCTCCATATATCTCTTCTCATCTGGCGATTTGGTAGAACTAGGCAACTCAACAACCCCTACTTGCGCATTAAGGGTTTGAGCTTGAACTGTTGGATCTAGGTTCACACCCATGACGGGCGTGTTACGGAAGTTAGGAATTAGATAGTGACTTGACTCACCAGCGGATACTAGCATTAAATGTCAGTTGGTTGCTGAGGTCCGAGTACCAGACACGGTGGTGGAGCAGGTGTACGTGATCCAACCACCACGTATGAGCAGCACCAGGCTGATGAGGGTTTGAACATGCGGTTTAGAGAAGCACGATGGTCCTTCGAGATCCACCGCCTCTCCAGAGCACAGGTACATGGGCTGTTACTGTAGATGGGAAGAAGCTAGACGGTCACGGTCAGAGGTAATGACGCTTTGGCCAGGTTTCCAGAAACTGCACTCGTGTTCGCGCCACTGACTGTATGGTCCGTTGGATACCTACGGCGCGCTGCTGATTGTTTTGCCGCTAAGTGCGAAAGGGACGGCCTATGATAAATAAACCAGCGGCAACGAGTGAGAGTTTGAACTGCCCGACTCCCTCGTGTTGCTGAATTACAGGCAACGCGACAGGTGCCGCACGTATATTATCACAATAGTCACGTACCATGCCCGATGAGCAGCTGCGACTACTCAGCGAACTACACGAGAGAGGGAAGGTGGGCTCGTGGTCGCACAACGTCGTGCAGCCACGTACAACAGGTCGACACAGCGTGATTGTGCAAGGGAACACCTGAAATCGCGGCGACGTGAGTCGCCGCACAGCGATTGCGACACGGTCGCAACGGCTCAGTGGTGTGATGAGCGCAGGTGTCGTAGGCGTGGGGTGTGAGGCGCATCCGAATTTCCAGCGCGTATAAACGCCTAGTCTCGCTATGCTACAGTATTGGCATGTACTACCCTGTTCGAAATTGGGTGTATAATCGTCATGGAAATCCGCTCAATTGGTTCATAGAGTCCAGTCCTGCCTTTATATTCCATGGGGACACACTGGTTTTTAACTGTAAGGAAATTCCCTTTTCCTTACTTCGCGTCCCTGCTCAACGCGTACATCACTGTAGCACCTCAGTCAGCACCGTTACCACTCGCGACCATCGCATCATTCATCATCCCGCCCTTTTCGCACATCGCATCCCGACCTCACGGCTCGGCTGGTAACCCGCGCTCCGGGCCTACGCTTCGACACTTTCCCAACCTCAGTCCCAGGCTCGTCGCGCGACAACCACAGTCCAGTACCGTTACCACTATTGTTTCGCTATATAATCCTTCGCTCATGCCTTCGCTCATTGTACTCTTGCTTCGATAGTGCAATTCTCGTTCGTTCACTCAATTGCACACGTAACATTAACAAATAACCAACACAAATCAGTAGGATGCACACAGTGATGTCGTTAATCGATTAAAATCTCTGCTCTATGCACCGTAGCTTAAATTTTGAACAGCCAAGCAATCCTGTCAAATTCACCGTTACAGTTTACTATGGGTTGTGATTATCTTCATGTATAGACGTGTGATTTTCATTACTGAAGAATAGCATGAAGACACGTGGTTACATGCAGCTGAGACAGTTGTTGATCTCCCTGGCAAAACAGCACATGCAAGCCAGTTGCCTTTTGCAAAGCTAGTCACTGGGACAAGGTCAATGTACTATGGCTGAGTGCAATGACCAAGTCCACTTTCCATTATGTGCACCTCTCCGTAATCTGCACCTCTACAACCTCTGCAACTCTTTGTTCACTACCTCACCCAGTCCACTGCACCTCTCCATTCGCTAAACCTCTCCCTTCCCTGCACCTCTCCGTTCCCTGCACCTCTCCGTTCTCTGCCCCTCTCCTCCGTCCTCTGCACCTCTCCGTCCGCTGCACCTCTCCGTTCTTTGCACCTCTCCATTCTCTGCACCTCTCCGTTCTCTGCACCTCTCCGTTCTCTGCACCTCTCCGTCCTCTACACCTCTCGTTTCTCTGCACCTCTCCGTTCTCAGCACCTCTCCGTCCTCTACACCTCCTTGTTCTCTATCCAGTTGGTCCACAAGACCACATTCGCCGGACATTATTCATCTGCCATATCTCCTGCCCGTTTATCCATACTTTATCGACAAGTTCATCCCACTGACAGGCTGCCTAAGAAACCAAGGTGTATACAAGGAGGAGGTAGCGAGGCTTAACAAGAGAGTTGACTGCTGGGTCATCATCAATAACAAGGTGCGCCTCTCATACCGACATCACGTGCCGCAAGTGCCACACATGCCTCACATGCCTCACGTGCCTCACACGCCTCACATGAATACATGCCACCACGATACCTCACCCGATGCCACACATGCCACTCATGCCTCACGTGCCTCACATGCCTCACGTGCCTCAGATTTATCACGTGCCTCACATGCCACACGTGCCTCACTGGAGTCACCTGAGCTCCGCCTCCCATGCCTCGTATGCCTCACATGCATCACATGTCAGCACAATGCCCCACATGCCACTCATGCCTCACGTGCCTCGCATGCCTCACGTGCCTCACATGTCCCGTCGTGCATCATGTTCCTCACATGAGCTCTGCCTCTCATGCCTCGTATACCTCGTATGCCTCACATGCCGGCTCGATGCATCACATGCCTCAAACACCTCACACGCCATTCATGCCCCACGTGCTTCACATGCCTCCTCTTCCTCCTCCTCCACCTCTTCCTCCTACTCCTCCTCCACCTACTCCACTACATCCGCCTGCACCTTCTCATCCTCCTCATCCACCTCCTCCTCCTGGTTTCGAGGTTGGTTCAACGCATTTTCGAGGAAGAAGACAGACCACTTCTTCAGGTCGCGAAGGTACTGACGGCGCCACTTACTCGGTGTACCAACAAGCTTACACGCACCCAGGTTATGGAACTTGTTTTCAACAAGTGTGTGCATCACGCGCATCGTGAACACACCGCAGTCATTCTCATTAGTCTGCGACGGAATCTGTCAACACACATTCGCACATGCACGTGGCTGTCAAAAGGTGGGTCGTTGATTGAGAGCTGGCATTTAAGACAACGGGATCAGAGGTCACCTTGACGACGCGCAGAGGGATGCTCGCAGCCCAAGCATCTGCGTCCGAATCAAGGATCCAAGTTGAGACCCTCATAACCTCGTTTCTTAAGTACCTGAATGACGGAGCACAAATGGAAGATTAGAGATCGGGCTTCTACGATAGAATGCACACCCATGACGTCCTCTGACAGTACCTTCGCAAAGGCGCGTCCACGGATTCGTGGGATCCGTACGAATCCGCATGCCAGAGAACGCAGGTCATGGGTATGTTCTCATCTGGTTTGGGGATTATCTCAATGACGACCAAGCTCCAATGATACCTACAACAAGCGATGAGCGAGTATCTGTCAGAAATAGTCGTTGATCGAAATTATGACTGGAATTCAAGCGATTGACACCCACTCGCTGTTGATCGGGACGAGAATATAGTTGTAGTCGAATATCCCCAGCCCAAAAAGATGGGCGTTACCCCGCTTCGCAATGTCCCTTCCAGCGTAGTTCCAGAAGTAGGATCCACTGTACAGCCACATCTTGTTGTCGCGACCGTGCTCATATTGAAGCATCCTGTGGTTGTTGAAACATAACGCATTATAAGCATCTTAGACCTACAAAGTAGTCCTACTTTGGCTTCTCACGAAATTAAACTCATAACTCACACTCCCAGCCAGTCGATGACGATTCCGGTCACCCATTCTCCGGGTTTAAGCTTATTAGCGTGTTCCTCACTGACGTCTAGCCACGCTCCGCCAAATGGGAAAGGCATTGAAATCGGGTGAAAGGGAAAATCACAAGCTGCATCTCGTGAAGCCATGGAATGGAATCACCTACGAGCTGGCGGTACTGGAGATTCAGATCGTCATGCAACGGAGTGTGTTCTCGCTGCTGGTGCTATCCCTGGAACTGTGTGAGCTCTCTGGTGTATGGGGGGTTGAAGAGGCATCGCCCAATGATGTGGTTCCGCAACACAGTTTCGACACCCACGTTTCGGTGCTGCCTTTGGGTCCGTCAGATTCCAAATGACGTGGACTGACATGAACGCGGATGGTTGCTAACGCTTGATTGCCTCCCTTCACTAGTGACTGATTCTGATTCTCGCTGGTCTGGAATGCCCAGTCAGCTGTGGTCCAAGAATTGTGCGCTCCAATGTTTCCGGAATTAGCTCGAGAAACACGTAGATCCAGCACGATGAGACTCTTTTCAACGGTCGGATTTTTGAGACGAAATGCAGTTTGGTCGATTAGGGTTCATCACCCTGCCTGGGCTTGAGCAACACATGACGTAATCATACGTGATTGGTTGGAATTTTAGGGTTGTCAGAATCACTTCCGGGTTTGGTGTTTCGCCACCCACCACGTCAACCCTGCACACTCGACATCCAGTATGCTGTAGTGTCCAGATATTTTTAGGTGTCTAGGGAGTTGCGGAACACTATTAACCCCACGGTGACTGTCTTCGCACACCACACGGTTACCTTCGTGATCCGCTAAACATCAAATTTTCATACCGTGGAGCTGCTCATTCGCCTTTGCAATGCGGGGTGGAGTAGGTTCTCACGCTAAGTAACATATTTCTTGTGAACCCTTTTCATTTCCAGAGCCAGCCCGGGTATGTTTGTTGGGACAGATTCCCTCCATCCATGACATGCTGCTGGACGTAGATTTCAATGTTGACACCATCTCGACAGTAATACGTTGGTGCTATATCTCATGAAAGGCACAAGCTCCCTACGTAACTCACAACATCACGTTTGAAAAATGAAGGGTCAAAAGTGCGACTGTGGCGATGTCTTCTTCTGCTATCAGACCCTTCGAAGCCACCAATCCAATGGCGATAAGTGCAAGCTGACGCAGAAGAGAAAGTTGCGTTTAAAACAGTCGAGCCAGAAGCATAAAAAGCTTGGAGCCGCTTCGGATTCCGTCCCCGTTTTGCTGCCTGCACCGCTTCCCCGACCCAATCTGCAGTTACCATTGACGGAAACCGCTTACAGAGTAGTTCCCATCTCAGAAAAACCTGGACAGTCTGCTGAGGCGCCTTGCGAAAGTACCCTTGAGGTGGTATCGGATGACGATGAAGAGCCCGTTGATCTTAAGGCTGAAGTATGCATTCTGGCACGGAAACACGGGCTTACGAATGGGGCCATAACTGACCTTATAGATATCTTCAGGATCCCGGGCATTAGTGTTGAACAGTTAGAAGGCTGGACGACTTACAGGGACCTTGAGAAGTACGAAAGCAGCTTCGAGTTGGGGCCGGAGCATTCTTGGCAAGTGGCTGAGATCCCTGTGGATCATGAAGTGGGATTCCTCACCTTCAGATTTCGCAATATTAACGTGGTGTGTCTCACGCTGTTCTCTCTGTTTGTGTTACTCGCCCAAGTTAATTCTGCCGCACCCCTCACCAGTCGCGTATCTTAGTCAACAACTCATTGAATGGCATCTACCTTACGAACCAATGAAACAATGCTCTTTCCGATCTGCAGTTGGCACAGGTGATGTTCAAGAAGATGTCCGCAGTACGCGGATTCATCATCGAGCCGAAGGAGTGGAAGGTGGAGGGTGAAAGACGCTACAGCACGCCTGGCAATACTGACTGGATGCTTAAAGCGTGGGTTAGTGAGCATCTAAAGCTCGAAGTCATTGACCTCTGTCGCCCCTCGCTCTTGATCTCGGTCCTCCCCCCCTTGCTCTCAGACCTCCGCCCGATCGCCGGGTTTGTACTCTGATCTCCGCCGTTTGCTCACTGGAATCCGCCCGTTTCACTCAGACCTATCGCCCTTTTCTCTCTTAGATCCGCCGTTTGATCGCTCATCTCCGCCATGTGATCGCTCATCCCCGCCATTTGCTCTCTGATCTACACGGTTTGCTCGCTGATCTCCGCCCTTTCCTCTCTCCTTTCTCCGCACTTTGCTCGCTGATCTCCGCCGTTTGCTCACGGACTCTCCGCCCCTTGCTCGCTCATCTCCGCCGTTTGCTCTCTGATCTACGCCGTTGCTCGCTGATCCGCCCTTTGCCCTATGATCTCCCGCCCTTTCCTCTCTCTGATCTCAAGCCCTTCCTCTCTCTGATCCTCCTCCTCTTTCCTCTCTCTGATCACCGCCCTTTTTCTCTCTCCGATCTCCAGCACTTTGCTCGCTCATCTCAGCCCTTTGCCCTCTAGTCTCCCGCCCTTTGCCCCATGATCTCCGCCCTTTCCCCTCTGATCTCCGCACTTTGCTCGTTGATCTCCCCCCTGCGCTTTCAGGTCTCCGCCCATTTCTGTCTGATCTCCCGCAATTTGCCCTCTATCTCCCGCCCTTTCCTCTGTGATCTCCGCGGTTTGCACGCTGAAATCCTCCCGTTTCACTCCGACCCCTCGCCCTTATCCCTCTTAGCTCCGTCATTTGCTCTCTGACCTTCGCCCTTTGCTCTCTGATCTCCGTGTTTAGCCCTCTGATCTCTCCCGCCCTTTACAGGACCGCGTCCGTAAGGTCGGTGCAATCGTGTTGGCGATCATCCTCTATTCGGATCAAACCAACCTGTCCTACAATGGTAGGCAATCAGCACACCCCTTCGTGTTGTCATTCGGTAACACACCGGAATGGGCGCGTTGGTTGGAAGGCGGCACCGAGCTGTTGGGGCTCTTCCCTAACATCCCCTCCGACCTGAAGCCAGAGGAGAAGATTAGGGTGTTCCAACTGGCGGCGGAATACATGCTACAGCCTCTGAAGTCTCTTTCCAAGCTCCGCGGGTACGCTGCCCTTAAAGTTCTTCTACAAACGTGAAAAGATGTCATAGCTTCGTAGAGTCTCCTTGCCATGTATTGCATCAGTGGTTATTTGGAGTGCACATTCTGGTCCCGTTACGCCCGACCCCTTTAAACATTGCTTTCGTGCTCTCAGTCCTGATTTCCTCACCCCAAAGCCACCAACATGGCATGATTTCATGTTTGGTCGCGCAGCGGGGGCTTGAAGGTGGAGGACAGCAACGGGGTTGAGTACGTGGCCATCCCGCTGCTGTACTCAGTCGTGAACGACCATCCAAAGTCCAACAAGGTTTCGTGCACCATGTCATGTAGCTCCTTCCGACCTTGCTCCATCTGCATGGTCACGAGAGATAATCTTCGCGACGTGGATGACGAGATCGTTCCACGTACCGTCCGAGATCAAAAAGCTGTGTACAAGAAAATGGAGGGAGCGGAAACCAAGAAGGAACTGAACCGTCTGAAGAAGAAGTATTCGACCCACTTCGTTAAGGTACCGCTATTGATTGTGTGCGTACGTTTGTATGGTTCCGTGGTACCATGGTCCCACCCCCGTTCACCTTCCCATGCAATTGGTTGTAAGATCAGTTTCTCCCCTGCCCACTTCTCCTTTGTGCATCGCGAGCTCACAAACACCCCCTCCAACTAAACTCCCGTCCCCCTCCCTCTTAGGCTGGAGGTGGACACCTCGCCGTGTACCACCCTTGCTGTCCAAGGGTGAGTCTGTCCACGTGAGTCATTCCTGGCCCCCTTTCCCACCCTGATCCTTTAGGCCCCCTTTTTCTCGTTCCCCTCCCCTTTGCTGCCAGTCCTTGCTGTGGGATTGGGAGTTCTCCAAAACCTCGTGGGGCAACACGTATCTCGCCCAAACACCCGACATCATGCACATTATCGAGGCAGGGCTCTGGCTTCATGCAATGAGGTGCCTCGTGAAGAAATTGAAACCCTCAGAACGGAAGATACTTCTCGAGTAAGTTTCCCTTACACCACTGTGGGGCGCGGGTCATAAGGGCAAGAGAGAGGAGCATCGAGGGGGAACCAGAGGCAGAGAGAGGGAAAGAGGGGCAACGAGAGGGAATATGGCACCAAGAGAGAGCGGGAGAGGGGCAGAGAGAGGGAATTCGGGGCATATATATGGAAAGATGGGCAGCCAGAGGGAAAGATGGGCAGAGGGATGGATGGAGGGGCAGATATAAGTACTTGCGGGGCAAAGAGAAGGCAGGAGGGGCAGAGTGTAGTGACTTCGGGGCAGAGTGAGAGAAGGAAGGGCGTGAAGAGGGAATGAGGGGCAAATAGAGGGGGAGAGTGGGGCAGAGAGAGGGGTAGTGGGGCAGCGAGAGGTATGCTGGGGCAGAGAGAGGGTAGGAGGGGCAGATGGATGGAAGGATGGGCAAATAGAAGTGACTTCGGGGCGGAGTGAGAGAAGGCGGGGCGTGAGAGAAGGCGGGGCGTGAGAGAAGGCGGGGCGTGAGAGAAGGCGGGGCGTGACCGAAGGCGGGGCGTGACCGAAGGCGGGGCGTGAGAGAAGGCGGGGCGTGACAGAAGGCGGGGCGTGAGAGAAGGCGGGGCGTGAGAGAAGGCGGGGCGTGAGAGAAGGCGGGGCGTGAGAGAAGGCGGGGCGTGAGAGACGGCGGGGCGTGAGAGAAGGCGGGGCGTGAGAGAAGGCGGGGCGTGAGAGAAGGCGGGGCGATGGAGGGGTAGCGTGGTGGAATGCCGGGCGGAGAGCATGCAGGAGGGGCAGAGAGAGAGAGAGAGAGAGAGAGAGATTCGAGGCAGAGAGAGAGGGTGGGGCGTGATGAGGGAATGAGTGTCAGAGGAAGGTGCATGTGGGGCAAAGAGAGGGAAAGTGGGGCAGAGAAAGGGACAGTGGGGAAGAGAGAAGGAATTTGGGGCTGAGAGACCGAAGGAGGGGCGGAGAGAGGGAAGGAGGGGCGGAGAGAGGTGAGAGCGGGGCATAGGGAAGTGGGCATAGAGAGGGAAACAGACTCCGCGAAGGAGGAATGCAGGGTAGAGGGAGGGTAAGAGACGAAGCCAAGAAGGAATGCGCGGTAGAGAGAGGGATAGCGACGGAGTGAAGGAGGGTCATAACGAGGGAAGGAGGGTCAGAGAGAGGTGAATGCGGGGCATAGAGAAGTGAACTCGGGGCATAGGGAGGGCAGGAGAGGAATGAAGGGGGAAATTTGGGAATAGAGAAAGGGAGATTGGGGCAGAGAGAGGGCAAGTGGGTAAGAGTGAGGCAAATTGGGGCAGAGAAAGGGAACGAGGGGCGGAGCGAGGTGATCATGTGGCAGAGAGTGGGAACGAGGGTCAGAGAGAGGAAGGGTGGGGCATAGAGTATGGGAGAGAGGGGCAGAGGGGGGGAAAGTGAGGCAGTGAGAGAGAAAGTGGGGAGATGAGGGTGCGATTGGATGCACCTAACTACTCCCCCCCCCCCTTCACCCGTCCCTTGCTCGCCCGCCTGCCCCCCTCCCTCCCCCTTCCCCCCCTGCCCCACACCCCCATAACCGATACCCTGATTGCATCCCGTACGTGCAGACGCTACAAGATCATCAAGGCAGTGACCCCTGCATCTTTGCTGAGGCTCCCATCCGCGTGGGCGTACTTCACCACGACGGCCTGCTTCTCGGCGTCGGAGCACCGTGCCATGATGCAAGTGCTGCCCCTCATTATTGACCTCCCCAAGCGCGCCGATATTCGACATGCCATCACGCTCATGTCGGACTGGTACAAGGAGTTCATCCGGGCTGAGTATCACACTGATGAATCTCTCGAGCGCATGGAGGAGGTCTCCTGCGAGTAAGTCTAGTGTGAATGGATGTGCGTTCCTTGCGCAGAGGGAAAGAGGGACAGAGCGAGGATCGAGGGGCCGAAAGAGGGACTAAGGGGCCGTGTGTGGGAAATGGGGGCTGAGAAACGGGGACAGCGGGCAAAGTTTGTGAAAGAAGGGCAAAGAGAGAGAAAGAATGGAAAAGAGAGGGAAAGAGGGCAGAGTGAGGGAACGAGGGGCCGAAAGAGGGGAAAGGGGGGGCAGAGATAGGGAAGGATGGATGAGAGAGGGATAGAGGGGCTGAGAGAGGGAACGAGGGGCTGAGAGAGGGAACAAGGGGCTGAGAGAGGGAACGAGGGGCTGAGAGAGGGAACGAGGGGCTGAGAGAGGGAACGAGGGGCTGAGATAGGGAACGAGGGGCTGAGAGAGGGTACGAGGGGCTGAGAGAGGGAACGAGGGGCTGAGAGAGGGAACGAGGGGCTGAGAGAGGGAACGAGGGGCTGAGATAGGGAACGAGGGGCTGAGAGAGGGAACGAGGGGCTGAGATAGGGAACGAGGGGCTGAGATAGGGAACGAGGGGCTGAGAGAGGGAACGAGGGGCTGAGAGAGGGAACGAGGGGCTGAGAGAGGGAACGAGGGGCTGAGAGAGGGAACGAGGGGCTGAGAGAGGGAACGAGGGGCTGAGAGAGGGAATGAGGGGCTGAGAGAGGGAACGAGGGGCTGAGAGAGGCATCGAGGGGCTGAGAGAGGCAACGAGGGGCTGAGAGAGGCAACGAGGGGCATAGAGAGAAGAGGAGGGGCACAGAGTGAGGGAATGGAGGGGCAATTAGAAGGAAGGAGGGGATGAGAGAGGGGGGGGGGGAGGATATGAGAGGAGGGGGGAGGGGATGAAAAAAGGCGGAAAGGCATGAGAGAGGGGAGGAGGGGATGTGAGAGGGTATGGGGCACAGTAAACCCCTCCATACCACCCCACTGCGCCAACCCCGTATCTTCCAATCCTCCATAACACATTCCATACAGGATGGTCGATGCGCTTGTTCTAGCGTTCGACAACCAGAAGTCGAAGTGGTTTATTGTGAAGGTACATCTTGTATCGCACCTGCCACCGACGATCTGCGCACGCGGATTGCCACAGGAGTACTCGTCGAACCGGTACGAGCAATCCCACAAGACAACAGTAAAGCGCCCATCTCGGGGCACCAACTGGAAGGGTGTGGAAGATAGGATTGTGAAGAAGCATGTCGAGCAAGCTGTTGTTCGACAGCTGTCTCGGGCTGCCGGCGGGGACAAAACCTACGAGACAGCCATGAAGGAGGTGAGACTGAATACAACCCAAAGCCGTTTCAATCCACCACTTGTCCCCCCTTGCTCCAACCGCCGACTACCCTCCATGACCTCCTGTTTTAAAGCTAAACCTTGCCTATCCTCTTGAGCCCCGCTGGCCCTTACCCGACTACCATAAACTTATGACATCCCGTTCTGCACTCCCATGCTCCCCCACGGGGCCTCACATGGATGTTTAACCCGTTGCCCCCTCTTGTCATCTCTTAAATGCCCCCAGATGCTTCCCCATTAGTCCACCCACCAACCTTCGTCTTGCTGCCCCTCTTGACATCCCGTTCTGCCCCCACATGCTTCCCCACTTGTCCACCCACCGACCTTCCTCCTGCTGCCCCTCTTTGCTTCCCGTTCTGTCGCCTACATGCTTCCCCACTTGTCCACCGACCAACCATCTTCTTGCTGCCCCTCTTGACATCCCATTCTGCCCCCACATGCTCCCCCACTTGTCCACCCACCAAGTGTCCTCGTGCTGCCCCCCTTGACATCCCGTTCTGCTCTCAAAAGATCCCCCGCTTGTCCACCCATGAACCTAAACCCTCCTGCTATACCCCTCGCCCACTCGAACTTCCCACCCTTGCTCCACCACTGGCTAAACCATCCAGCCCATCTTTGTAATTCGTTGAGCCCCCCCCCCCGCTTGGCACTTGTCCCCCTATTCACATGCCTACTGTTGCTGCCCCCTCAGACCTCTCGTACTGCCCCCTATTCCCACCCACTCGTCCCTAATCACTGCTCCCTCCTCCTGTTGTCCCCATTGCACTTCAATTGCTGCCTTGTTATGCCGCCATGTAAACCATGCATCCATCACCTTCCTACCCAGGCTTGCACGCTTGGGCGCCGGGTGATGACAAAGACACACAAGAAGATGACCGTGGGGAACATCCTCGATGATGTATTCAGGAGCTACGTCCTCCTTCACGGAGATGAAGCGATGGGCGCCCTGAAGAAGCGGCTGACCATGGAGGGAATCCGCGAACAAGTGCTCAGTGTGAGAATCATAAGATTGCCCCCTGCAATGCAGACCTGCCACTACCATCCTGTTAAACGCAAGCAGTCTTAGACCAGTTGTAATGGGAAAACCCAGCCATGGAAACCCGTTGTATCAACGCACCACTTAGCAACTCATCCTTGAGAAATCTAACACGACCCTTCCATTGTTTTGTTGCGTTCCATGTTTGTTTACTCGCAGGTGCACACAGCCATGGCAATCCCACCGCACGACAGAATGGAGTGGACCGAGAAGGGGCAGTTTGTCAAAGCAAGCCCTGCTGAGAGGCACTTTTCAGATGTGGCCATAAACCCATCTGGCAAAGGGGCCAACTGGTACGGCCGTTGCTTGATGCTGTTCCATTACGTGAAAGATGGCGTGGCAAAAAAGGCCGCCTACATAGAGTACTACACGGAGGATCGGCGCGTCTGCCGCTACACAGGCTGCAAGCGACTGCTGCCCACGAAGGGCACTTACAACTATGCAGTTGTAGATGCAGATTGCATTCTTAGCATCGTGCATGTCGTCCCATGCTGCAAAGACCCTGATGTGAAGCTCCTCAATAGGTTCATCTGGTAATGCCTTCAAAATTGCGACTGTTTTTCTAGACTATAACATCGTATAATTGTGATACTCCTATTCATGAAGCCTTATGTATTGTCTCAACAAACAACATTTGACACATCAACCATCAAAACATTGGTAATCCATTACTAAAACATCAACAAAACATTTGGGTAGTACAAAATGATATCCGAATGATATGTAGATGATTTCTGAAAGATTGTCAAACGTTTTTTAAACCCTTGGTAACAAACCAAACGGTCGAATGTTTTCTAGACACACACATTTTTGTGATGCGTTTGATTTCCTCTCCCTTTTGAGTCGACTCAAAAGTCAACTCCTGTGCACGTTTGATTTCCTCTCCCTTTTGAGTCGACTCAAAAGCTTTCTCCTGTGCACGTTTGATTCCCTCTCCCATAAGAATGCTTTTGAGTCGACTCAAAAGCGTTTGATTCCCTCTCCCATAAGAATGCCCTCTCTTTTTGTTTGCCCTTGTACTCTCGCCTTCATCCAACTTCAAAGTAGTATGTGCTCCATTTATACGCCTTTATTAGCTCCTTTTAATCATTAACAGAAAGCACTCCCCTTGCCGGATTACTCCGTGCCCAGGGCATTATCATCGCCTTCTCTACTGTTTTATACAAACCCGTCCCCAGAGTCATGTCCCGTTGTGAGCTCCAAGGGTCGATTCCGGCAGGAATTTCAAGCCTCGTTTCATTGGAGTACCTGTAAGGAGTGTGAGATATGCTGGTGTCGCAATTGTGGATTTCCAGGGAGAGGAGTTTGTTGCATCTGTATGAGAACTGTTCAGTGCACTAAGCTGTCTCCACCCGTAATCGCTGTGTCCTTTTTGCTCTTTTCGCCCAAGTTTCAGAGCCTGCATGCATCAGCCCTCAGACCAGTTGAACACTGTAGTATCAACATCTCTAACCTATGTGCTCACACCTTCCAACCACTACAATATGCATGCATGGTCATGAATTTGCCACTCCCGAACTTCCTGTTGTGTGGGGCTAAACACTTGTTCAGTTTTCTCTTGATATTATGAGGCACATTATCGAAATGCTACAAAGCAGTGATCATGCCCAATCTCCGTGGAGATGAGTTGTCAATGAGCTGGGCAGTATTCACGTCCTTCTCCATCCCTTGTGGCCAGAAATGTGACGGAGAATCAGCTCACCGGATCTATTCCAGCTGCAATTGGAAAGCTCACCAATCTGACCTATCTGTAAGCTGCTTCGAGTTGGCTGGTTGCTAGGATAGAGCTGTTTTTGTTGTGAGATTGTTCTTGAAGCCTTTGCCTTTGCCATTGCTTTACAGAGCAAGCAAACAAAAATTCTGCATATTCCACCTTCCACTGCCCTTCATGTGTTTTTGAGGGAAAAGCGGTAATAGGGCATTTCCTCCCCCCCCCCCACCATCGACGCTGGCTTGGTGATCACAAATGGCTGACCTGAGCTTCAGGATGGTGAGGTGGGTGAGAAAGCGCTGGTCCACGCAGATCGACAGGGAAAATCCCTCGATCCACACAGACAGTAGTTTTATTGGTGGGTGGTTCGACCCGAACCAACTTCGGGTCGACCCGACCCACCCTAGGGTCACAGCTGACCCGACCCTATAAGCCCGGGCCGGGTCGGCTCCCCTGGGGTACCGGCCCGACCCGATTCGTATCCGACCCGACTGGTACCCACCTTGGGTCAAGCAGACCGGGCTTGTTCGGGTCCGAGTAGGGTCGAGTTGTCGCTCAACCCCCTGTCATATGGTGAATCTTGGACATACGTGTGCATTCTGAACAAATTCCACCGAGATTTCATGTTTTCAAGCTAGAGCACTGCCCTCGACGTTTCTAGCAATATATTGGCTCATTCTGAACTTCTGCACTCGCTAGGGATGAGCAAGGGGCAAACACGAACATGTTCGTGTTCGCCCCTACACGAACACATCCGTTTCCCGAACCGAACACTGTTCGGTTCGACGAACACTGTTCGGTTCGGCGAACACTTTAAGCAAAAAACAGGTGTTCGCCGTTCGCCCGTGAAGGCGCGTTCGAGCGAACTTCGAACACGTTCGTGTTCGTCGCGGGGCAAATTGCAGCAGCGGCCCGAACACGAATGTGTTCGGACGAACCTCGAACACTGTTTGGCGAACACTTTAAGCAAAAATAACACGTTCGAGGCGAACCGACCAGGTGTTCGTTTTTTTGCTCATCCCTAGCAGTCGCTTAAACTGTGCACACATCTGCATTCCCCTCCCCACCTCTCCCTTGTCCCCTGTAGCACCCTCCAGCCAGCCACCATCCTCGTCGGTATCCTTCCTCCTCTTTTTTTACAGTACATAGCCCCACCTTCCCCCGCTCCTGCCATCAGCTGGTAGACATGAGCTAAACCCGAACTCGAACCGGTTCAGGTGGAACCGGAAGCGGCCACCAGGTTGAACGGACCGGTTCAGTTCGGTTCAGGTCAATCAGACAAGGGTCGTCGGGCCTAAGTTCAAGTTTTTGACCTGTGTAATCGATCCTTCATAGATTCAACTCGAACTACCATTGGTTCAGATCGACTAAAAGGCAGATAAGAGATTTCAGGTTCGGATCGACTTGGTTTGGCACCCCCCCTACTTGAACAACCGAACCGGTTCCACCCGAACCAGTAGACATGCGAGTCGAATGCTTTCTTAAAAAAAAAAACGTTGGGCGAGCATACTTGAACTGGTTCGATTGAACTGAACCGGAGTTTGTTTTTCTGAACTGATCATGTCTACCAGCTAGCGCTGCGTTAAGTTGCAGTTTGCGTCCCAATGCAGGTCGTTGACCTCACTCCACCAAATCGAACAATCCCACCATGCTCGTCCCATCTCCCATTGTGTCGTGAGTTTGTGGTTGACCTCTCTCCAGCCATGCCCACTTTTCTCATCTCTTCACTCCCTATTGTTAGTGTTAGCCTTCAATCTCACACTTTGTACTTTGTATTTTCTATATTCTAGGGTAGTGTAGTTTGCACATTGTGTTTGGTTGGGTGTACACCTACATCCCAACCAAACCCAAATGTAATCTCCAAGCAATCTCCAACCCACCAATTGGAGATTGCCTTGGGATTACCCCCAATCCCTAGGGATCGCCCCCGATTCCCTTCCCCATCCATTCCCTCCCCTTCTTGGATGTACTTAAAGAGCTTCAAGCTCATTACTAATGCATCGCTTCTAAGCCTAAGTTCTCACACCTATGACTCACCCCACTCCACAGATCTTTAAGAAGGAACGCATTGGATGGCTCAATTCCTGATAGCATCGCATTTCTGAGAAGACTAGATTTTCTGTAAGAATCTCATGCAAAATATGTTGCGAAGGCTGTACCGTATAACCACAATCTACACAAATCTTCCTGAAACTCATTATATTAGCAACAAAATCCTAAATACTAAACTACCTTAAACTCTAGATAGTCATGAGCATGTGCTCGAGTCGAGTCGAGTCAGTCCTGACCCGAGAAGAATCAGGGTCGAGTCGAAAATCGACTCAGCCCGACTCGTGGCTCGGAAGAACAGCGCGAGTCGGGTCTGACTCGTGGCAAGTCAGGAGACCCTGGAGTCAGAAGTGAGTCAACATTCCCTTTGAGCAGAAACTTAATGTACGATTGTGTTGTAATATGTGATTTTGTATGTTGTCTAGAACATACTCGGGCTGATGAAGAAATATGAGAGATCTGTCGAAACTAAACGAAATCACCAGATATGTCGAATGGAAATTGGAGTCACCGGAAAACATCGCCAGATATGTTGAAAATTGTCCTCCACCCAATTTTTTTTTCGCAAATGTTGAAACGTATGCTGCCGGTCAGACAAAGGGAGAAGAAATAAGGATAGGAAGGACCCACGACCGGGTAGGAAGGGCCCACGGGTAGGTAGGAAGGACGGGAGAGTAGAAAGAGGAGGCGAGTGACTGGCTAAGGACCGATGTGCGACCGGCCTTGCTACACGCATAGGAGATGTAGGTGATGACATATAGAACATGCCTCGGAGTTGGCTTTGATTATCATGTTAAGATGAAGCGCTTAGGGGCCATGGATGGCAAAAGGGTGAAAAAGATACGTTAGTTAGGTGAGAGTACAAAGAAAAGGACTTGGCTGTGGTGAAGGCGCGATTGAACCTAAGCCATGTTCAGTTTAGGGCAGAGGACCACATGAGGAGAGGACGGTGTAGAAAAAGAGAGATTCATCAGTACAGAGGGTGGGACAAGAGAGGGCAGGCTGGAGGCCGGAGACATGTGCTTCGTACCTGTACTAAGAGATGGAGTTCTTCCTTCCAACACATGCATGAACACAGACCACATGAACTCTAAAACCCTGAGAAGAAATCCATAGCCGCATAAGTTATATGTCACACGCAAGCAAGAAAACAAGGACTTATGGGAAATAAAAAGTATATGGCAACGTGATTGGCAGCTAAGCCAGGCTGAATACCCCGCAACTCCTCTTGCCGACCCCTACCCTCCAAGGCCCAGAATTGATGAGAACCGCAAACTTGTCAAACTGGGTTTGGCCAACTGAACCTAACATGAACTCGGTCGCCTCAAACCGAACTGCAATTCAACTTTCACTCATGCATGCACCACTCCATGCTCGACTCATCCCCCAGTCGGGTCAACAACTGTGTGCTTGCTGTCCCTTCATCCATGCCCCCTATTCTCATCTCCTCCGTCCATGCCCACTATTCTCATTCCATGCTCCCTATGCCTCCTCACTTCTGCCCCAACCCACACGACGCACACACAGGTCTCTTGCAAACAACAGCTTGACGGGCTCCATTCCCAACAACATCTCCAACCTTTCTCTGCTCGCTTATCTGTATGAAGCACCTCGTTCAAGCCTGGTGATAAGCACGAACATGACCGAAGTCTCATAGCCTAGATGTCACATGCAAGCAAGTAAGTCTCGAAGTCTCATAGCAAGGAGTTTTGGGTAATTCAAATGTATATGGCCACGCAATCGGCAGCCAAGACAGGCTTGATACCCTGCAACTCCTCTTCCGGGCTCTCCCCCTCTCAGGTCCAGGTTCGACGAGAACCACAAACTCGTCGAACCAGTTTGGCCAATTGGAGTCGACAGAAACTGTTTGCCTCAAAACGAACTGCAATTCAATTTCTTTTCAGGCATGCCTCTCAAAGAACTCATCTCATCCCCAAATTTGTTCGACCGTGTGTGCTTGTTGTCCCTCAGTCCATGCCCACTTTTCTCATCTCCTCCTTCCTGTTAGTGTTAGCCCTCAATCTCACACTTTGTACTTTATATTTTCTATATCCTAGAGTAGTGTAGTTTGCACTTTGTGTTTGGTTGGGTGTACACCTACATCCCAACCAAACCCAAATTAGGGATGAGCAAGTGGCGAACACGAACGTGTTCGTGTTCGCCCCTACACGAACACCTTCGTTTGCCGAACCGAACACTGTTCGGTTCGGCGAACACTTTGAGCAAAAAATGGTGTTCGCCGTTCGCCTGTGAAGGCGTGTTCGGGCGAACCTCGAACACTGTTCGTGTTCGTCGCGGGCAAATTGCAGCAGCGGCCCGAACACGAACGTGTTCGGGCGAACATCGAACACTGTTCGGCGAACATTTTAAGCCAAAGTTCGAGGCGAACCGAACAGGTGTTCGTGTTTTTGCTCAACCCTAACCCAAATGTAATCTCCAAGCAATCTCCAACCCACCAATTGGAGATTGCCTTGAGATTACCCCCAATCCCTAGGGATTACCCCCGATTCCCTTCCCCATCCATTCCCTATCCTTCTTGGATGTACTTAAAGAGCTTCAAGCTCGTTACTAATGTATCACTTCTAAGCCTAAGTTGTGACACTTCCACCTTAACCCACACCACACACACAGGTCTCTTGCAAGAAACAATCTGACGGGCCCCATTCCCGACAGCATCTCCAAGCTTGATCTGCTTACTCAACTGTATGAAGCACCTCGTGTATAATTGGTGATGAGCACGGACATGATCAAATATCACATTAACTCTAATACCCAAAGTTACATTACCTAGATGTCACACGCAAGTCAGAAAACACGGATAGGGTATTAGGAAAGTGAATGGCGAGGGACGAGCAAGTTTAGGGCCACAGGCTAGCCTGGCCCTGCCTGATTTTTGGCCGGGCTGGGTCGGCTCCTTCGGGTAGACATGAGCGATGGCCGGCCAGTGCCCGGCTCGTGACGAGCCAGCCCCGACCACTGTCTAAAAGTGGTCGCCAATGGCCGATTCGTCACGATGCGGGAATATGGCTAGGTCGGATCGTGGCTCGTCCAATAGGTGACGAGCTGGGGAGGCTCATCTTAAGCCTGGCGGGATCGTCATGAGCTAGGGTGGCCATGAGTTTTACTAGAATCGTGGTCAGCCACATAACATAACCCTTCTGATCCATCCCTGGACGGACCTGCCTGTGTAATGTGGTTGGCGCTGACATGTGACGGACGGACCTGACTATCTTAGTGTTGATTGGATTTCAGCGACTCGGCGGATCGGCGAACGAAAGTGGCGACTTGCACAGAGCGCGGGCAAAAGCTGGTTTCCTGTACCCAACCCGTGGTTGGGTCGGGCCGACCCGAGGTCGGGTCAGGTAAAACCCGGCCTTGTATCCCCAAATCGGTTGAAAGAAGGAGTGTTTTGAGACGTCTCAAAACAGGCCTTGTATCCCCAAATCGGGTCTGGGATTTTAAAACCATGGCCCGGCCTGGCCTGACCCGACCCTACCCACGGCGGAGGTCCGCTTGGCCCAGCCAAATCGGGTCGGATCGGTTGCTAATGCCTAATTTTCACACCCGGGCCATCCTCGGCTCGTCACATTTGTCTGGGCCGCAGGCCGACACTCACACTGTGCCGGCCCGACCCGGGCCAACTTGGGCTCGACCCGTGCTCATCCCTAGCCTAGTCCCAGGTTCAACGCGCAATCCGACGCACTTTGAAACATGAACCGGTTTGGCCACTTGAGTTGAACATGAACCGAACTGTGATCTGGTTATTACTCATGCCCGCCTTCAGTCCATGCCCCCTATTCTCATCTCCTCACTTCTTCCTCCCCATCCCACACCACACTCACACAGGGGTCTTGCAACCAACAATTTGATGGGCTCCATTCCCAACAGCATCTCCAAGCTTTCTTTGCTCACTTGGCTGTATGAAGTCCAGACACTTGGCTCACTCAGCAATGCAGCTTTTACTTGTGCCTGCCTCCCACCATGCTCGTCTCATCATCCCCCTATTGCATCAACCACGTGCTTGCTGTCCCTCTCCTCCCATGCCCGCTGTTCTCATGTCCTCACTTCTTCCGTCCCAACCCCACAAACACGGGTAGGATTGAATTATGCACCGAGCTTCCTTTTGATTCTCCCAAGTAGAGTTCGACTTGAACATGTACATGTTTGGGTCCAACCATTTGATTCAATTTGTCTATCAATGCAGAGCAGAGCCGCTTTGAACCACCATGAACTGTTATTTCCACCTAGTTGAACCACATCGCTGTTGGTTCGACTCGAGCACTAGATTGGTATGAAGCATTACACAACCCACAAGAAAAGGTCCAATAAACAACAACGATTTCAAGAGGAGGTGAGGGCTGGATTCTCACATTGGGCTGGTCGACATTGCTCAAGGGTTGGTCTGTGGCAACTAGGTATGGTCAACTGGCCCGGCCCGACCCGACCTGGGCGTGCCAGCCGGGTTCCGGGTCGGGTCGGGTCGTGTCAACCCGGGTTAACTTACCAGGATCTCTGACCCGACCTGGGCTTATGTTACTGGGTCAAATTCGACCCATAACCGCCTTGGGCGAGGTTTGGTTGACCTGATGCTCATGTATAGCCCAGGGTCAACCCGATGCTAATTTTCATTTTGACTGTAATATTCCAGCTCTATTTTTATGTATCGTTTCTTACGTCCATTTGTAATGCCTTTGTTGTGGTCAAGTAAAAAAAAAACAAACAAAAAGCCTTGTCACTTGCGTCTTGCGTCCAACAACCAGACCAACGATGCGGGCCAGGCTGGCCCAACTTGGCGTTTTGACATCTCAGCTTTCTGAACAACCTACTCATGCTTAAATGAGAGTTGTTGTTGTTTAGGCACTTCAAGGTTGTTTTGTTTACACTAGTAATAGTCTGTGATTTAAACTTTGGTTGTGTCTCCCAACAAGTATTGGCCCAAAGAATTTGTTCATAAACACAATCAATACCTTTTCTGGCCGAACACCCGAATAGCTGAACACCTCCCTTTCTGGAAGTGTTCGGGCGAACACAAATGTTCGTTCACTGAATATGTCTTTGAGACAAGGCTAACACAAAGAATTTTGTGTTTGCCATTTTTTTATGCCTAGCTGCGAGGGATGCAAACTTGAAAAGAAAAAAAGGTTCTGTCCACCCTTTTAGAGTAGCAGTATATTCGCACGGACATTTTGCTGAGTGAATCTGACGAGCCGGGAGGGGCGTCGTCGGTGCCGGGATTCCAAAAACGCAAATGCAGTGCCGAGCCGACAAGCTGGAATTCTGAAAAGCTTCGGCTCATCGATTGGACCAGCCGAGCCCCCGGCTCGAATTTCCGCTCATGCTTAATTCGTTCCAGCTACTCACATCCCCCTCCGCCCCCCTCCACCCTCCCTACTTCCAGTGAATGCGGCTCGTTCTCCTCCGTGCTCCCAACAGGGCTCCACACCTGTTGGAATCTCGACTCAGCACACCCCCTTAGGCTGCAATGCTCACTATTCTTATCTCTTCATATTTTCCAACCCACAACACACAATGCACAGAAATCTCTCATCCAATTCCCTCAGTGGCCCCATAGACTGCGTCTTCGACGACGTCCCCCGTAATCGCCTCGTTTATCTGTAAATCTCTAGACCCATCCCTTATGTGCCTAGTTAATGCTGCACTGTACTCTCATGTCCCATGCCTGCACAGCGCGCTCATGTGCCAAGCCTGCACCGCACTCTCATGTACCAAGCCTGCACTATCCGCTCATGTGCCAAGCCTGCACCGCACTCTCATGCGCCAAGCCTGCACCAAGCTCTCATGTGCCAAGCCTGCACCGCGCTCTCACGCGCCAAGCCTGCTCCATGCTCTCATGTGCCAAGCCTGCACCGCACTCTCATGTGCCAAGCCTGCACTATTCGCTCATGTGCCAAGCCTGCACCGCACTCTCATGTGCCAAGCCTGCACTATTCGCTCATGCGCCAAGCCTGCACTATTCGCTCATGTGCCAAGCCTGCACCGCACTCTCATGTGCCAAGCCTGCACTATTCGCTCATGCGCCAAGCCTGCACCATGCTCTCATGTGCCAAGCCTGCACAACGCGCTCATGTGCCAAGCCTGCACTATTCGCTCATACGCCAAGCCTGCTCCACGCTCTCATGTGCCAAGCCTGCTCCACGCTCTCATGTGCCTAGCCTGCACCGCGCCCTCCAGCAATCAGTTCCACAAGTTGTGTGTGGCTCTTGAGTTACGTCCCAGTCCTGTTGTACCAACCTGTTATTTTCCCTGTGCCTCAGCTCAGTCCTCAACACAGGCTTGTCACCGCAGTTGCAATTTTGAAGTTAGGGATGAGCAGAGGGCGAACTCGAACATGTTCGTGTTCGCCCCCTATCGAACATCGACTTATACCGAACCGAACACTGTTCGGTTCGGCGAACTATTTGGGCGAAAACAGGTGTTCGCCGTTCGCCCTAGGGGGCGAACGAATTGTTGCAGCAGGCGAACTCGAACATGTTTGACTCGAACATGTTCGAGTTCGCCAAAGGGAAAATTCGATATAGTCACAGTGGTAATATTGTGAAACGCCGTCTCTACAACTTGACACCTTTACCGCTTGGTGCTTGATCCCTATGCTTCTCAACACTAATGTTCACACAAACACCCTACACTGCGAACTACCCTAACCCTAATGTCCGTCTAGATGAACGATGTAAGGTGTGCGATGGCTAGTAAAACCGCAAGGCTAGGGCGGTTGTGTGAGAGAGGGCTAAGCGCTAAAGGCGTTTTGAGTTTGAGCTCACGAAATGAGCTCAAACTCACGGCCGCGACCTAAAACTGGTCGCGGCCAATTTTGACGCAAACACTTTTGTGTTCGCGGGGCACCCAATTCGAACACGAACGCGTTCGTGTTCGAATTCCCTTAGCCAAAAATCAATGGCGAACGGCGAACATGTTCAGCCGAACACCGAACATGTTCGCCTCGAACGATTTAGGCAAAAAAAAATGCCTGTTCGGTTCGCCTCGAACATGTTCGAGGCGAACCGAACAGGCGTTCGGGATTTTGCTCATCCCTATTTGAAGTGTACATAATCTCTATGCGTTGCCTCTTGAGTTATTTTCCAATCCTGTTGTACCATCCTGCCATCTGTGCTTCTATGATGTCTTCATCTATATTCTCACCAGATGGTTGCATGCAGCGCTGAACAGATGGGTTCACGCTTTCATGTGGATCGGTTGATGCACATCGCTGTGTTGCTGCACGCACGAGGCTAACAGGGTTTACTACCATGCTTTCCTCCCCTGTGACCAGAAATCTCGCTTCTAATAATTTTAATGGGTACATTCCAGCAACTATTGGAAACCGAAGTTCATTGCAGTACTTGTAAGTACACTTGTGCATGTCCCAATCCCGAAACGAACTTGCGAGCAGTGTGGGATAGGCTGATCTGATGCTGCATTGAAAGCATATGGCTGGACCAAACAAAGCACTCTTGCAGGAGTAGCAGTGCTTTGCAAGTTCTTGGGTGTGCTGTCAAAGTCCCCATGCCCCTCCTAGCCACCATCCCCATGCCTTTCTCCTTTATTTCCACCTTCATAACCAATTAGCCTTCCACTATTCTGGTTGAACTTGAAATAAATGTCTGTGCAGCTGTGCCGATGATTTTCGCATTTTCATCTGCCCGTGTTACCGCAGCGACATCCCTGGCACTAACCTCACATGCCCACCTGACACCTCTGCCTGTGGCACACAATCGCCTAACACTTGCTTTTGTGGCATGTGACGTCAATCCTTCTGACTTTTGAGTCGACTCAAAAGTCAACTTGCGTGTGGCACACAATCGCCTAACACTTGCTTTTGTGGCATGTGACGTGACGTCAATCCTTCTGCACAGATTGGGTTGGGACAGATTGACCCATTGCTCATGGCAATGCATGAGCTATAAAACGAATTGCGGTTCGGTTCTAACCGTTTCTACCCGAACAGAACCGTGATTTGTGGGCGGCGATTCGCTAGCAACAACTAGCCGACCAGTGCCGAAGCAAACCGGTTCAAATATAGGCCAATAACCAGAGCGTTGGAGCTCAATTCGAGGCTATAAAACCGAACCGATCCAGTTCCATACCCTGCTCATGCCTACTCATGCCTAGTCGAACTTGAACCTTCACGACTGAAACAGGTGTAAGTTCGGGTCTAGCAGGACTATGTTCGACCCCTACAGACGAACACTCAAACAGCGTCATCCCAAGAATTGTTCTATTTGAACAATTCTTGAGTCCGCTTTTTGCTCAACCCTAGGTCTAGCCTAGACTTGAGCATCCGACCCGAACGGGTGGGTTGACCTGACTCGACCTGGCTAGTTGGCAAGGATAGGTCGCAGGTCTGAAAAAGCCGACCTCGGTGTAGTTGGTCAGCCTGTTCCGTTAGGTCAAGTTGACCCGTGTCCCGAATTTGAGTTTTGAGTTCGTATAATGACGGGATTGGGACGAAACGTCCTGACTTGGTTACGGGCCTTCGCATGTGAAAACCGGTCGGGCGAACCAGCCCAACGTTTTTTTCCCGCGTGACTCGCCCGTGTCCACGCAGGGCAGGGGAAGAAAGGCTGACGAGGGAAAGGGGGAAGAGGGAACAGGAGGGAAAGGGTGCAATAGGGCAGAAGGGTAAATGCCAGGGTAAATGCCAGGTAATTATCCATGCGCCGGACTGCACGGATTAGTGGTCAATATGTGCCCCACGCAGCGATTGAAGTCATCGATCTGCAACCATGGCCGGTTGATTCGCGCCCGATTTGCACAGATTGGTGGTCGAAATCGTGGATCTGCATGGATCTGTGGGCAAAGTCACCAATCCTCGCAGATATTATGCAATTAATGGGACAACGACCTGATACACTATCCGGCCGACCGGACCCGCCCTCGGTCACAGCTGGTCCGACCCAAGTCTAGCCCGGGCCGGGTCGACTCGCCAGAGGTCCTGACACAAGGACAAGTCGACCAGACCCGACTCGTCATACCCACCCTAAGGTCCGCCTGGATTGGGACGGGTTGGGACGAATCGACCCGTGTTGCTCATGCTGGTGTAGCCCGGCCCTCCTGGCGGGCCATCGGTAGAAGCCGGACCCTCCTGGCGGGCACGACTCTCTCTTTTTATAGTTGGGCCTGGCCAGGCCAATCTCTGGACCGGGGAAGACCGGGTTGGAATATACCAGTTGAGCTTATGCTAAGCGTGTGTATTTACGCTAGCTTGCATGTGCTATACAGATAGAGCCGGAATTCAGGATATGCATTTCCGAGCAGTAAGAACCTTTTTCTTGGGCAGGGAAAACGTTTTCGCAGGGGTGGTTTAAGGATGTTGAAAGCGGGATGATTTTCTGTGTGATTATTCATGCACAGAAATGTGAAGGTAGTCCCTTTTCCGATTAGGCCCCCACGTGCGGACATTCGTGCTAGTGGGAGTTGTGGGGGATGGTGGAAACCAGATGAGTGCAAGAATGCAAGCTGGTTGGGCTGGCTGGTAAGTAGCATGAGCTCTGTTGGGAGGTCATTTTGTGAATTCGTCTACACATAACTTCAAAGTTGTCATGAGCTTAAGGGCCCACCCCCTCCCAGCATTTTGGCCAGATTGTTTCTCACTTCTTCTGTTCGATAATAATAAGCGCTTCAATTTTAAAGATGTTGTGAGCAAAAGCACATTTCACAACATCTGTTGGTGCATCAGCAACACTTCTAACAGCCCCCTCATTCCACTCACGGATAGTTACCCCTGCCCTGCTACAGCAGCAGTTTTGGAAATCGACTGGAAAAAAAAGATGGTTTTCACCCGAATCCTTTTTTAAAACGTTTTGTTGCGGATGTTAATATGATACCGTATTTCAGACCTTAATTCTAGGCCTCTTCACCTGAACCTTTGTTTTTTTTGTTTTTTTTACGGGCGCCATTTGATGCACTCCGAAGTGTGTTTCGAACCGGTTTGGTCAATTGGATCAAACTAGGATTGATTCAAGTGCGATTCGTTTTTAACTCATGCCTGTCTCCGACCATACTCTCCTCATCTCCCCATTGGGTTGAACTTGTGTACTTCCCTTCTAATCTCATCTTCTCACTTCCTCTACCCCAACTCACACCTCGCACACGCAGGTCTCTTTCAAACAACAACTTGACGGGTCCCATTCCCAATGAAATCTCCGTCCTTTCCCAGCTCACTTATTTGTATGAAGCCTGGTGATAAGCACAAGCATGACCAACAGTAACTTCAACTTAAATACCTTAGAGACATGATCGGCAGCCAATCCAAGCTGAATTTTCTGCATCTCCTCATATCCTCCACTCCTAAGCTAGGGATGAGCAAAACTACTGCCACGGGCCGGCCTTGTCCAGCCAGCATTTCAGCTGGGCTTGACTGAGGCTTCCGGGTTGAGCAATGGCCGACCATTGGCTGTCGAAAGCCCGAATTGTAGCCAGGTTGACTTATGGCTCATCCAATAGGTGACAAGCCTAGTAGGCTCGTCTCGAGCCTGGTAGGCTCGCTATGAGCTAGGGTGGCCATGAATCCGAAATAGGGTCATGCTAGCCACATTTTAACCCCTGAAACCTCCCAATCACCCCCTAGACGGACGCACTTATTCTATAAAACTTCACGTTGGTTGGCGGCGCTGAACCAATGCTGTTGGATTCCATTCATATACTATGGAGTAGTTCGTTTGCCTTGAATTCGGAACGCTTCCACAGTTAAAATGTCGTAAGCACGAAGTCATCGCATTCACACCTACTACAGCACTCAAGAATCCTTGCTAGCGTTTTCACTCCATTGACGGAAAAGGAGGAAGTGACCATGTGAGGAAATATGCTAGACTATTATCCCTTTATAAACCCTTCATTAAGACAATCTCTTGGTGTGGTAGGTAGTTGACGGTAGATCAGATAAAGTCTAAGACCCTCAAGAACGTAGCCTAGATGCCCATATTAAAAACTTATATGACGTATATGGCCACATTTTTTATAGTGAATCTGTTAGTAACTTTGGGATCTATAATGCTCTATGCGCACCGCCTAACTCACAAGAGATGGCCTTCACGGGTTCACCTAGCGAGTCCTTGGGTGCTTGGTAAAACCAGCCCCTACCCAAGGTTCCGTGTTTGTAGAGAGCAAGGTTCAAAAATACGGTAATCGTAAATTACGGTCCGTTTTTTACGGTCCGTTTTTTACGGTAAATTTTAAAAAATACAGCCGTTTTTTTGCTAGAGAACTCTTATCACCAAGAAAAAAAAGGCAAAAACAAGGTCGAATACATTTTCGGTCATGCTTACGCATGCACACAAGCAAAGAGGGGATCGTCCTCTTCATCCTGGTGGTTTTTCCCATCAATTTGGTCCCATAATATGGTTGATTTTTTCTTTAGACGAAAATCACCTTTTGGAACCGTTTTTTACCGTTTTTTACGGTAAATTTTCAAAAATACGGTCGTTTTTTTTAACCTTGGTAGAGAGGCCCACCAAATGTAAGTCCAATCGGGATATTTTACTCTTCATGTCAATCGGTCATAAAAGGAATCTTCACTCATAAAAGATAGTCACAAACACAAGCACAATTCTATACTAACCAACTCTTCGAATCTCCAGCCTTCAAAAAGTACAAATTTCCAGATTTCAAAATCAGGTTTCGCAGAATCGGTGCAGATCGCGAAAACGGCTGCACGTCTGAGCGGATCGCGTATATGTCCCCGTATCACGTTTTTCCGTTTATACGTAAACGTATACACGGGATAAGCTAGATTGCCTTAGCGTTTTTTCCAACATAGCCTCAGTCCATGCCCTCTAATCTCATCTGCTCACTTCTTCTACCCCAAACACCACACACACACAGGTCTCTTTCAAACAACAATTTGACGGGTCCCATTCCCAATGGCATCTCCGAGCTTTCTTGGCTCACTCATCTGTATGAAGCACCTCGTTTGAGCTTGGTGATAAGCACGAACACGACCAACAGTCACATCAACTTTAAGACCTTCCAGACACAATTTCCAGCCAATCTAGGCTGAATCTCTTGCATCTTCCTCTCCTGTCCTCCCCTCATAGGCTAGGGATGAGCAAAACTAGTGCCGCAGGCCAGCCTCCAGCCTGCATTTTTGGCCGGGCTGGGCTGAGGCCTTTGGGTTGAGCAATGGCCTTTGGGTTGAGCAATGGCCTTTGGGTTGAGCAATGGCCTTTGGGTTGAGCAATGGCCTTTGGGTTGAGCAATGGCCTTTGGGTTGAGCAATGGCCTTTGGGTTGAGCAATGGCCTTTGGGTTGAGCAATGGCCTTTGGGTTGAGCAATGGCCGACCAGTGGCTTTTGGGTCGTGGCTCGTCCGAGCCAAGTAGGCTCGTCATGAGTTTAGGACGCGTCAAATCCTGCTGAAATCGGCGATCGATCCTGCAACATCGATCTCCACCGCACTGAAAACCCGCAATTGCTTCCGAACATTAAAATAACCTCTTCTCACCCAGTTAAAAATCGATCCTGCGCAGGATCGATCGCCGAAATTTGCAGGAGTTGACGCGTCCTTAGAATGGTCTCACGCTGACCACATTCATTAACCCCCAAAACCTCACAATCACTCCCTAGAGGGACCTACCTGTTCTTATATACTTTAAGCTGGTTGGTTGGTGTGGTGCTGAACCAATGCTGATAGATTGCAGTCATATTCTATGGAGTAATTCGTTTGCCTTCAATTCAAAACGCTCCCACAGTTAAAATGCCGTGACTCCCACAGGTGATTCCCACCGACAAGAGTTTGTGATTTGTCCAGGTGGGGGCGAGATGGCGAAAGGAGAGGATCGGCAAATCCTCCAGTTGTGTTTTCGTGTTCGTCAATGTTGAATGAAAGATGGCACGCACCCGTGCGCGCCCTGGTGCCACTAGGGGTTCACCAGTGCGAGCCTTGGTGCAATTAGGGGCGCACCAGTGCAGAGCGGTGCACTGCACTGCACCACACTGGTATGCACCAAGGCAAGCCGGTGCACCGGATTGGAAGCGTCGAAACCCGGTGCACTGCATGCATCCCACTCGTGCGCACCAAGGCGAAGTGAGTTTCATTGACCAGCCAGCATTACGGTCATACTCCCTCTCCGTCATCTTGCATTGTCTGTTCTTCATGCTCTATCAGGGATATACACGGGAATCGCTTGGATGGATCTATTCCATCCTTTCTCAGCTCCTTGATCAACCTGGTGACCCTGTAAGTATCACGACTTCAGTACTAGGCTATCCCAGCTACCATTGGCTGCTTGTTGACAGTACCTTGAGAACTGAATTACTGGGCGAGCAAACTACAAATATGTACTTCGCTGGTATCACTTCATTGCGTGCTTTTACAATCATACAATCTCGAAACTCGCAACTTGCCGTGGGTTGCCCTGGAGCAACCTTCATACCCACTTGCCACGTTCTTTCACCAGAACCCTCGGGGGTTATCAGACTATAGGGCTGATTCCAAACTGAATAAAAAGCTTACAGACTTGCAGGAGTTTTGCGAAGTGGAATTCTGTCTCTGACCCACATCATTTTGTTCTTCATGTCCCACTCGCATGGCTCGTGTGCTGTGCGCACCGCAGCCATCCGTGTGCCCCTTCCCATGATTCCATTCTTCCCCCGAGGACCATCCCAATTCCTTTTCTTCTGCGTTCCCTCATGCTCCAACTCAATCCCACATTTCCCCAACTACGTACATTCCCCTCCACCCCCCACCCTTTCTGCTTCCAGTGAATGCTGCTCGTTCTTCTCAGTGCTCCCTACAGAGCTCTCCACCGGTTGGGATCTCAACTCATCGAACCCCCGTGGGCTGCCATGCCCGTTATTCTCATCTCTTTTTTTTCTCCAACACACAACCCACAACACACAACCCACAACACACAACCCACAACCCACAGGGATCTCTCATCCAATCTCCTCACTGGCAACATATTCAGCGACTCTGTTCCCCTTGATCGCCTCACCTATCTGTACGTTGTTGTTTGGCACTCCACAGGCTTGTCGCCCAACTTGCTGTTTCAAAGAGTTCTGGGAGCAAGGCCAGTTGATTACTACAAACATATCTATCATCTCATCTCCATTAACGCTTTGTGGCCCCTCCACACCCCAGTTGCCGTTCCAAGGCATTCTGGGACGACCTGTGACGAGTTCAGTGGTTCCCCAACAGCATGCATCTTTCTCTCAATAGATGTTTCCCAGTCCCGTTGTACCAACCTGCCATATATGGTTCAATCATGTGCTGCTTCGTTCATGCAGATGAATGCACATGACTGTGACTAGCTCATGCTGCATTGCGGTGTGCATGAGGCTAACCGAGAGTCCCGTTGTACCAACCTGCCATATATGGTTCAATCATGTGCTGCTTCGTTCATGCAGATGAATGCACATGACTGTGACTAGCTCATGCTGCATTGCGGTGTGCATGAGGCTAACCGAGACTACTCCTGCACTTTTCATCCATCCCCTGTGAGCAGAAACCTCTCTGCTAATGATCTCAGCGGGGAGATTCCAGCTGAAATTGGAGGTCTCACCTCATTACAGTACTTGTAAGCAGGCTTGAGCAAAGTACCACACCTGAATCGAACTTGTAATAGGCTGGAGCATGTATCAGACCCGAACCTGTAAGTAGGCTTTAGCAAGTACCAAAACTGAACCGAACTCGTAAGTAGCCTTGAGCAAGTAGCAAAATCGAAATGAAGTTGTAAGTAGGTTTGAGCAAGGACCAAACCTGAACCGAACTTGTAAGTAGGCTTGAGCAAACACCAAACTCAGACCAAACTTGTAATAGGCTGGAGCAAGTACCAGACCTGAACCGAACTTGGAACTTGTAAGTAGGCTTGAGAAAGTACCAAACCCGAAACGAACGCGTAAAAAGGCTTGAGCAAAGTACCAAAACCGAACCAAACTTTTGTATAGGTTTGAGCAAGTACCAAACCTGAACTGAACTTCCTTGAGCAAGTACCAAAACCGTAACGAACTTGTAAGCAGTATGAGATATGCTCATCAGATGCTGTAATGAACATGGTTGGCCCTGACAGAGGACTCTTGCGGGATTAGCAATGTCTTTTGCTGCAGCTTTCGAAGAAATGTATGCGCAGACGTGCCCATGGTTTCCGCCTTTTCATCTCCCATTCTCACTGCAGCGACATCTCTGGCACCAACCTCGTATGCCCACCTGATTACTCTGCCTGTGGCACAACACAATCTCCTAACACATCCTTTTGTGGCACGTGTGAATCCTTCTGCAAGACTTGCAAGCAATCTGCAGGCAAGTGAATAAACATCACCAAACTATGGCAAAAGACATTTCGGAGTCCAGAGTGTTGGTACAGCAAGCAACACATGGCACAAGACATGGCAATGCATGGCACAAGGCATGGCAATACATGCAGTCATGTCACAATGCATGGCACAATGCATGGCTGATTATTTTGAAAGCACCTCACTTGCTTTGGACGATCAGGGGGGTGCGTTGAAACATGGTATAGTTATCTTCTTATTAAGATCATGCGAAATTACGACCAATCTGGATTTCTTTTATAGTTCCATTGCAAGTGGAGTATCACCCTTCTGATCGTTTTTATTGCAACCCTGCCTGCTTGGCTGAACGTTCAATGCTCACACGTCAAGATGTCCTCTTGATAGCCCTATCAATGATCAGCTTCCTGCTATCCCCACCGCGAGTCTTTCTCAGCAGGTGGAGTGTCAGTGGGAGTCATCATTGGCATTGTTGTTGCTGCTGTGGTCACTCTCCTGCTTCTGGCCACCACTCTGCTTTACTTCAGGCACAAGATAAAGCTGAGGCAAAAAGGTAGGGAGACACAGCAACCAGAGGAGTTAAATTTGAATAACCAGACTCTGTCGATGCAGTTGTGTGTGGCTGTTTGCAATCATGGCGATAAGATTTCCATTGCATGAACTCAGACATGTGCAGGCAAGTCTGCAAGTGTAATCATGCTTGACAGTACAAAGTCCAGCCAAAATCGAGTTCTCACATCTCTTGCCTTGAAATGAGTGAGATTGACTCAATCTCTTCCCACAAGCGCACTCCAGTCCCAATCTTACAGGCCTGTATGCCTCCTTCACTTGTGGATGTACTCTAGCTGGCCGAAACCTGGGCTACACAATTTTGGAACTTATGTGCGACAAGGTGTTGAGGCAGTAGATGGTCTTACTCTAAGATTTCAGGTTTGCAACTGCGAAAAAAACTTAGGGGCCCTCAGAGCCCTCCTCTGTATAATCTCCTGTGAACTGACCAGCACGCCATGAATCAATTCCCTAGAAGAATTTTGGGCCAATTCAGGGGACTCGACTCGGCACATGGTTTGACCGAGGCCGACCGCACTCGACCTGACTCGACTCCACTCAACTCGTGCTCAGGCATTTTCCCCGGCACCCATGCATCTCCTTTCACATATGACACCACGAGCAGGCTCGGGGAGCAGCCTGGCAGCCTCGCACTGCACTGAATTCTCACTAGCAGATGTTCTCAAGGCCACCAATAACTGGTCCGAGGACAACCAGCTGGGTGCGGGTGCCTTTGGCGATGTGTACAAGGGCGTGTCTCCCCGCGATGGCACCACCTTGTGGGCTGTCAAGCGTGCCAAGCTGATCGACGTTGAGTTTCAGAAGGAGGTCAGTGAGCTGCAGTCATGCAAATTGCATATTTTAGTAACATGGTATCTAGTGAGCCATGGTGAACCATGGTGAGCCGTGATGAGATGGCATGTGTCATTGACGTCATTTTCAAATCCACGTCGAGATTTAATTAACCGCCTCAAAATGCTTCATTGCTATAGTGTCTTTGCTGTTCAACTATTTTGTACTGTGTCTTCAATGCTAGTAAATTAAGACATTCAGTTTTTTTTCTCCCCTTTGAATTGTCACGCCTTGACTGTTTGTTGTGTTCACTGCTTCTCAATCTGTTCCTTCATCCTTGCTTAATACTTTTACTTTTCCCGTGACTGTGAGGATCAGATCCAGCAGATGGCTGACAAGAACCATCCCAACGTTGTGAAACTTCTTGGCTTTGCAATCGGTGGAGACTTGAGGACTCGGCCTGAGCAAGTCCTCATCTATGAATACGTGCCCAATGGCGACCTTCACAAATGGATTGGCCCGAGTATGTGTGCTGCTCCTCTAGTGTGTTTTCTGTTGTGCCACTCATGCTCCGTCACTCATCCTCTCCCATTCATGCTCTGTCACCCATCCCCTACCACTCGTCCTCTTCCACTCGTCCTCTGCCACTCATCCTCTGCCACTCATCCTCTGCCACTCATCTGACGTGCCACTCATGCTGCCACTTGTTTCTTGCAGAGACAGAACGCCCTCTGACTCTGAAGCAGCGGCTGGACATTCTCATCGGCATGGCGCGGGGCTTCGAGTACCTCCACGGCTTTGGCATCGTGCATCGCGACATCAAGCCTGCCAACGTCCTCATCACTGACAGCATGCAGGCAAGCTTGGTTGCGCTGGATCACTAGGTGACAGAATAATTTCCGTTTAGCGGAGGCGAAGTTGTTTCAATGCAACTATGGCTGGTTCTTTTCATAACCACTTTGTGTTTCTTACAGCAACCATTTCTCCAACCTCACTCACAAACCCTTGTTATTGGAATCCGTGCTCTGTTGTGGATGGCGCCACAAGCGACCAAGTATGCACTGTGATTAATCCCTCATGCTACAATGCCACTCATCTGAGTCACCAGGCAAAGATTGCGGACTTTGGGCTGCTGAGGATGGGGGAGGGCACAACTGTGAACACGACGCGCATCATGGGCACACCGGGCTATGTGGATCCGGTCTACTCCATCACCTCCAAGGCCACTGCTGCCAGCGATGTGTACAGGTGGGCCAGTGAGGTGTAGAGGTGAAACAGTGATGCGTATTAAAGTCCTAGCTGGAAGTGCATAGTATTCAATAATGGAGAAACTAGAAATGCATTGTAGGAGTCAGCACCCATTAAGACCCGCCCCAAATACTATGTGTGTATAATATAGGTACCTGTGCATGCTGCGGTCAGGTAATAAAAAACTCATCTGCCTCACCCCTCTTCTCTTCCTCTGCCATGTTGTGCCTTGAACATTCTGCGCCTTTGAACATTCTGCGCCTTTGAACATTTGCGCTTCTTTTTCAGCTTTGGAGTGCTCATGCTGGTGGTCCTCACGGGACGGGAGCCACTCTCGGAAACTGCTGGAGAGAGCTGGAAGATCACTCCGTGGGTAAGTACCTAACCCATGGGACCACCTCGTATGTAATTACCTCGACCCATGAAACCACCCCGTGGGTAAGTACCCCATTCCGTGGGCCACCCCCATTCCATGGGTAAGCATTTCATTCAAGTGAACCGTCTGGCTCTTTTCATGTCCAATGGGACCATATTGATATCATCCTCTCACTAGCAGTAAGGGACCACCTCCCTCCACTACCCAATGTGTGGTTGTGGTATTTCCTAAATTTCCTCGTCCAGTTCACACTAGTGGTCCTCACAGGAACTTAGATCACTCTGTGGGTGAGCACCACCTGCCGGTACTTTCAAAGACTCAAATAGCATATTCCCCAAAGGAAATCCGTCCAGCTTCTTGAATACCATATGTGACCCCTCCCAACCCCTCCAGCTCCTCCACCTTCAACACTCCCTCCACACCCACCAAAACCTCCACCTTCCCCAAACCCTCCACCCTCCCCGAACCCTCCAACCTCTCCCACGCTCTATCTTCTTAACTCCCTCAGGCAGCGGAGTGCATATCCTCGAATGACGTGGGGAGCCTCATGGACCCCACCATGGACGCCCCTGCTGAAGCTGTGCTGCGTGTGGCTCAGATCGCCCTCGCCTGCACTGGAGAGCGCACTGCAGACCGCCCAAGCATGCTGCAGGTTGCCAACGAGCTCCAGGCCATCCGGGAGGCGGTGGGGGGGAAAGAGGTGTTGGGTGCGGCTGTCAAGGTGGATGCGCAGGTGCAGGAGATGAAAGATGTTGTCGCGGGTGTCGCAAGCCTTGACACGGAAATTATGAAGATTGGAGAGCAGATTTCAGGATAAAAGGGTGATTTACCCTTATTACAATTACTATAAGGCTGGGTTTAATTATGCACCCGTTTTTTTTTCATAGGGTCTCTCAACTTCAGCATTACAATTACTGAGCTAAACGCTATCAATTCGGAAGAGAACGCCCCCTCTAGTGCACCCTGGTGTCTTCTTTGAAGGGTAACCCACTAGGCGTGTACAGTATATTCATACGAAAGCACGCAACTTTCACTACCAGTGTAAGTGCCACTTGTTAAAACTTTAACTCGTAACTTTCACCCAAGTTGTCTTCAATCATCTGAAGTTCGGTGTCGAGGCTGTTCAGGCCGACAACATCCTTCATCTCCTGCACCTGTGTATCCACCTTGACAGCCACGCTGAGCTCCTCTTTCCCCACCCACTCCTCCCGGATGGCCTGCAGCTCGTTGGCGACATGTGCCATGCTTGGGCGGGCTGCAGTGCGCTCCACGGTGCAGGAGAGGGCGAGCTGAGCCACACGCAGCACACCATCTGCAGGGGCGTCCATGGTGGGGTCTTTGAGGCTTCCCATGTCCCCCGAGGACAGGCACTCAGATGCCTGAGGGAGTGAATTGGGTAGAGGGTGTTGGAAAGGGATAAGATACGACAGGTCATTAACAAGGTGTGAAAATGATTTCAGAGCCTTTGCAACGAAGCCTGTTGGTGGTGCATACCCACGAAATGGTATGCCGTCCCTGTGAGGACCACTAGCAAAAACCGGACATGGTACGAAAACACCAAGCATTGGGTAGCGGAAGGGTCAATGACAATGGTCCCACAATCCAGGGGTAGGCGCTGGTCTTAGACAATGAGGTGCTTGCCCGCGGAGTGATCTGGCGACTCTCTCCATCAGTCTCCAAGAGTGGTGCCTGTCCTGTGAGGACCACCAGCATGAGCACTCCAAAGCTGAAAAGAAGGGTTCAGAGGCAGAGAACGTTCCGAGGCAGAGGATAATCGGAAACATGATGAAGACGAAAAAGAAGAGGCAGGGGCACTTTAGATGAGTCTTGCCAATTCACAGCAGCATACCCAGATTATGTACTACACACACATAATATTTGGCACTCGTCTCATCGGGTGCCAGCTCCTGCATTGCATCCAAGGATCCTTGCAATGATGTAAGGGTATTCTGCAATGCTTCTAGGGTCTCGTGCAATGCTTCTAAGGGTCTCCTGCAATGCTTCTAGGGTCTCCAGCAATGCTTCTCAAATAACTCCTGCTTCACTGGCCCACCTGTAGACATCACTGGTAAGTCTAAATGATTAACACCTGTAGACCTCATGGACTGCCCTATCTTTAGACATCACTGGCTGCAGTGTGGCTGATGTGATGGAAAAAAAAAGGATCCACATAGCCTGGTGTGCCCATGACATGCGACGTGCCAACGCTCTTTCAGATGTCTAAAAAATGCTCACCTGTAGACGCTGGTTACATGTGCACATTATTGCCTCACCAAGGGCTCCTACAATGATCACCTGTAGACACCACTGCCTCACCTGTATACACCACTGCCTGACCTGTACACACCACTGCTTCACCTGTACACACCAAATCCTCGCGTGTAAACACCGAAGCCTCACATCAGGCTTTTGCAATTATGCACATTATTGCCTCACCAAGGGCTCCTACAATGATCACCTGTAGACACCACTGCCTCACCTGTGGACACCACTGCCTCACCTGTGGACACCACTGCCTCACCTGTACACACCACTGCCTCACATAAGGCCTTTGCAATGATCACCTGTAGACATCGCTGGCAGCGGTGGCCTTGGACGTGCGGGAGTAGGCCGGATCCACATAGCCCGGTGTGCCCATGATGCGCGTTGTGCCCACGGTTGTGCCCTCCCCCATCCTCACCAGCCCAAAGTCTGCAATCTTTGCCTGGTGATGCAGATGAGTGGCATTGTAGCATGAGGGATAGGGAATGGTGCATAAAACTGGACACTTGTGGCACTATCCATCAGACTTGTATGTGTAGCACGACCAAAATATATTATAAAGAAAACACAAATATGCTTTGATTAAGCAAAAAAAACATTCTCTCACAAAAAAGATCCACTCCAACCAAGCTTGCATGCATGCTGTCAGTGATGAGGACGTTGACAGGCTTGATGTCGCGATGCAGGATGCCAAATCTGTGGAGGTACTCAAAGCTCCGTGCCATACCGATGAAAATGTCCACCCACTGCTTCAGAGTTAGAGGGCGTTCTGCTTCTGCAAGGAATATGTGCCAGAGGATAATTGACACAGCAGATGAGTGGGAGAGGATGAGTGGAAGATCAAGAGTGGCCAAGGGCAGGCTACATCTGAAGAATGCGTGGCACATCATATGTGTGGCACAACGCATGATTGGCAAGAGTCAAGGTCACGCCACGATACAATTGACACAGCAAATGAGTGGCACAGAAAATGAGTGCCAGAGCATATGAGTGGCGCAGCATGAGTGGCAGAGCATGTGTGGAATAATATTGGAGAGGCATACGTACTTAGACCGATCCATTTGTTGAGATCACCGTTGGGCACGCATTCATAGATGAGAACTTGCTCTGGCTGTGTCCTCAAGTCTCCTCCGATCGCAAAGCCAAGGAGCTTCACAATGTTGGGATGGTTCTTGTCGGCCATTTGCTGGATCTAAGAGTCGCCAAGAGAGAAAAGGCGAGTAGCAAAGAAAAACAGATTGGAAAGGAGAGCTCCGAACAAATAGCAGAACAAGGTCGACGAATTGAGGAACTGGCTTGCAATTTCATGCCTGCAAAGGCTTGTGAGAAAAGGCTTTGTATGCGCCACCACGGCTCACTGACCTCCTTCTGAAAGCCCACGTCAATCAGCCTGGCGCGCTTCACAGCCCACACGGTGGTGCCATCGCGGGGAGACACGCCCTTGTACACATCGCCAAAGGCACCCGAGCCTAGCTGGTTGTCAGGGGACCAGTCATTGGTGGCCTTGAGGACTTCTGCAATAGCGAACTCGGTACAGTGTGAGGCTGCCAGGCTACTGGCCGGGCCTGCTTGTAGTGTCCGAGGTGAAAGGAGGAGCATGGGTGCAATGCAGAACGTGCTTAAGCAGGATTATCAAGTCGCCAGGTCGAGTTGAGTCTAGTTGAGTCGATTCAGCTTCAGTCAAAACATCATGTGCTGAGTAGAATCGGGTCAGACCCGTGACTTGCCCCAGCTTGCTTCGTGAATTGTCGTTGCGACCCAGCGTGTATGTGATTTCACCGGTCATAAAATTAACAACTCCATATGTACGCCCGGGTTATACAGAGCCCTGAGAGACTTTTGAGTCGACTCAAAAAGTCAACTCAGAGTCCTGAGAGACCCTAAGAATTCGCAGTTCCAATACTTGACTTCCTAAAACCATCTGTTGCCCCCTGAATTGTGTAGCCCAACTTTACGTCCCTTAGGGTGCATCCAATATTCAAGGCATACAGCAGCATGTAAGCTTGTGACAAAAGTCAAACTGCTTGTGGCGAGTCAATCTCGCTTTCAAGCCAAGCATTTTTCAGCAGCTGATCTTGGCTCGACTTCAGTTGAGTAGAGCATGACTAGGCTTGCACACTAGCATGCCCATGTCTAGGTACTTCCTATTTCTCAATATACCAACCCTTAAGTTTTTAGCAGGGGTGACATATGCTAGGTTTTCTAAACCTTATCCGCTAATGTTCTAGGCAAACCCGTGAGAAACAGCTGCAAAGGGACGCAAACAAGACCGAGATTTATGAGATGTTTGAATAATGAAGTAGCGGACGACATCTTGAGTGTGGGCTGGCCCTACAATGGTAAGCTTGTGGTTTCCGCTCAAACCTTCCATAAACTATGCTAAGCTGCCTTTCGCCGCATCCTTAGACTAGGCTAAATATGGAGTTTGTGTATGTGCAACCCTGTTTGACTACAGCAGAGGTTTGCTAAACACTGCAGGTGGTAGGTAGAGTATGCTCTAGGAAGGAAAACCAACTAAGTTCGAGCTAACATTTGAGCTCGATTCAAATGTCCTGTGGACCTAGTTGTTTTGGTCGTTGTCTTCACGTTTGTGTTCGTCGCAGACAAGGTCAAATTGAACAGTTGTTTGGCTGTCTTGCTCAAGCTTAGTGGGGATTGGGAGGGGAAGGTGATGTGAGCAAGGGATGTTATGTTAGAAGGTTGTGCGGAATCAATCTCGACCAGGGACGGGCTGTGCAAAATCAGATTCAGATGGGAAGCAAGGGATGTGTGAAATTGAATGCACCTATGACGAATGGTCACTCAAACCTGAGCATGTATGGATCTGGGTCAAACAACTATGTGTTCGCACCAAACTCAGTAGTGTTTGTTTGTGTAGTCGAAAACTTGAAACCTACTGTTGCAGAAAAAAAAGTTATACCCAGACCGAACTGGTTTGGTTTAGGCTATACAAACAGCTGAGTTAGTGTGCGACCAGCTACTTTAAGTTTGCCTTTTGCTCCTCCTGCTTCCCACCATGCTCGTCTCATCCCCCCTTTGGGAAAACCCTGTGCGCTTGTTGTCCTTCAATCCATGCCATCGATTCTCATTTGCTCACTTCTTCTGCCATGCATTTTTTGTGCACATGCAGGTCTCTTTCATACAGCGGTTTCATGGGATCCATTCCCACTGACATCTACGGGCTTCCTCAGCTGTTTTATCTGTATGAAGCACCTCGTTGAATGAGCCGATTTTTGAGTCGACTCAAGAATCGGCTCCATTCCCAGTGACATCTACAGGCTTCCGTAGCTCTTTTATCTGTATGAAGCACCTCGTTAAAGCCTGATACTAATCATGCATGATCAAAGATTGCATGAAGTTCAAAACCTGCTAGATAAAATCCTTAGATGCTACATCAATCAAGCCGGGAGATTTTTTTTTTTTTAGTAATCAAAAAGTATATGGGCACACCTGTGGCAGCCCAGGTAGGCTGAATATTTCGCAACTCCTATTCCTGGCACCCCAACGAGAACAACAGATTCGCCAAATTGGACCATGCACACTCTTGCCTACCTCCCACTGTGCTCGTCTTATCTGCCAATTGCGTCGACCGTATGTGCTTGCAGCCATTCAATCCACGTCTTCTAACCTCATCTCCTTACTTATTCCGCTCCAACCCATATCACGCTCACACAGGTCTCTTTCAAACACCGCTTTGACGGGATCCATTCCCAGTACCATTTACTGGCTTTCAGATCTCACGTATCTGTATGAAGCCCCTCCCTTGAGTCTGGTGCTTGCTAAGAATGCATGGTAAAACATCACATGACCTCAAAATCACTTGAGAGAATAACATTGGTCGTATAACCTAGATGCGACACGCAAACAAGAAAACAATAATTTTCACGTAATCGGAATGTATAAGGCTGAATATCTCGAAATCCTCCCTTTTTGGCCCTCCCCTCCCAGCCCGGATTTTACGAGAACCGCAAATTCGTCAAGCTTAGTGTGCGAGTCGAAACGATTTGGGCAGTGAGAGTCAAACATGAAATCGTTTGCCCCAAACCGGACCGCGATACGTTATTTACTAGTCTTTGCCCGAAGTAAATTAATAAATGTTTCAGTGAAATACGGTCCCTTTTGTTATGGTCGTATCTTACTTCCGTTAGAAACAAACAAAAAAGAAAGTTGTTATTTTGTTAGAGAACGATGACCACCAAAGCAAAGATGCTTTCAAACATAGACATGAATGGCAACATGCAATAACTAAATACAACAAGTTTCCATGATACCTATCTCTACGGTAAGTTCTAAAAAACAACAGCTATTCTTTTGACAGCTCTTTTCCATGCTGGCAAAAACCCGAAACCCTGGACTAATCCAGCAATTTGTAAATCTAACAGGTTGGCTAGATTCAAAAGCTGACGCGCTGATCTTTGACTACCACTCACATCTAACATTGGATGTGTGTTGATGTGAGTTTGAGACAAACTCGGAGATCTAGCACGTTGGCTAGATTCAAAAGCTGACGCACTGATCTTAGACTACCACTCACATCTGACATTGGATGTGTGCTCGTGTGAGTTCGAGACCAACTAGGAGATCTAGCAAATCGATTAGATTCAAAAGCTGACGCGCTGATCTTTGACTACCACTCACATCTGACATTAGATGTGTGCTGGTGTGAGTTCGAGACCAACTAGGAGATCTAGCAGATGGATTAGATTCAAAAGCTGATGCGCTGATCTTTGACTACCACTCACATCTTACATTGGATGTGTGCTGATGTGAGTTCGAGACCAACTAGGAGATCTAGCAGATGGATTAGATTCAAAAGCTGACGCGCTGATCTTTGACTACCACTCACATCTTACATTGGATGTGTGCTGATGTGAGTTCGAGACCAACTAGGAGATCTAGCAGATCGATTAGATTCAAAAGCTGACGCGCTGATCTTTGACTACCACTCACATCTGACATTCGATGTGTGCTGATGTGAGTTCGAGACCAACTAGGAGATCTAGCAGATCGATTAGATTCAAAAGCTGACGCGCTGATCTTTGACTACCACTCACATCTGACATTGGATGTGTGCTGATGTGAGTTCGAGACCAACTAGGAGATCTAGCAGATGGATTAGATTCAAAAGCTGACGCGCTGATCTTTGACTACCACTCACATCCGACATTGGATGTGTGCTGATGTGAGTTCGAGACCAACTAGGAGATCTAGCAGATGGATTAGATTCAAAAGCTGACGCGCTGATCTTTGACTACCACTCACATCTTACATTGGATGTGTGCTGATGTGAGTTCGAGACCAACTAGGAGATCTAGCAGATGGATTAGATTCAAAAGCTGACGCGCTGATCTTTGACTTGTCAAACATTATAAATGTTATGCTTGTGTAGGCTACAGTGGGTTAGCCTATAGGGGGTACACAATTCTAGGGTTTCCTACTTGTACTCATTTCACTGCTAGTTCATCCATTCCTGTTCGCTTATTCTCACATGGTATAGAGCGGGTCCTTCTACGGACCGTTTTTTTTGGGCCCACCGAAGCGCCCCCCGAGGCGCGATCTTTTTTTAGCGACCCCTCGGGTCGCCATTTCCCCTGCGGCCCCGCCGCCTTCACTGACGCGGCCCCGCCGCCCTCTCTGTCGCGGCCCCGCCGCCTGCTCTCACGCGGCCCCGCCCCGGCTTCTACGCGGCCCCGCCCCGGCTTTCACGCGGCCCCGCCGACGGCTTTGTCGCGGCCCCGCCCAGGCCCTTACGCGGCTCCGCCGCCTGCTCTCCCGCGGCCCCGCCCCGGCTCCTTCGCGGCCCCGCCGCCTGCTCTCGCCTGGCCGTCGGAGGCTCCACTGGGTGCCAAGAGGGAAAGTCCCTGTGAAGCCAGGTGGACGGCGCAGCCAGATCTCCTCGTGCAGGCTACCCTGCAGGAACGCAGTGCTGAAGTCAAGAGAGTGAAGCTCGTAGTCGCGCTGAGCGGCTATGTGCAGCAGCACCCGAAGAGTGGTCATCTTCGGGGTGGGAGAGAAGGTCTGAAAGTAGTCAACTCCCTGCCGCTGACTGAAGCCACGAGCAACGTACCGCGCCTTGAAGACAGCTGCTGAGCCCGGGGTTTCTCCTGCTGCTGCGTCTCGCCGGGAGCCCCTCTCTCCACAGGAGCTGCGCGAGTGGTTTGCTCGCCGCTGGAGGCGTGCTGCTGAGTCTGGAGGTGCTGCTGGAGCTGGAGCTGGAGCTTCTTCGACCGTCGAGGGTGCGGGTGCTGCCGGTCCCGGAGCTCCTGGACCTGCGGGTCCTCCTGGAGCTGGAGCTGCTGAGGGCGTTGGTGCTGAGCCTACTGCTGTTGGTCCTGCCGCTGGAGGTGTGGGTGGCGCTGGTGCTGTCGCAGAGGGTGCTGGTGCTGTCCCTGCTGAGTCTGGAGCTGCCGCGCGGCCTCGGCCGTACTTCGTTCCGCTCCTACAGCAGGTTCTTGGTCTTTCTCCTTCGGTAGAGTGTCCACCGCCTGTCCAGTCGCAGTCACTGTTGGAGCCTTCCTCTCCTCTGCCTGCTCCCTCTCCTTACACTGGTCCTACTGGAGGTCTTGCTGAGCGTCGTAAGCCTGCGTCTCGTCCCGCGTCGCCTGTTCGTGCTGCTCGCGCTAGTGGTCGCGGTTCGCGTCAGCGTCCTCCTCCTGTCCCTGGCACGCACCGGATGTCTCTGCGTCCGTCCACTGCTCCTCTGCGTGCCCCTTTGCCTTCTCCTCCTGAGTCCTCTCTTCCTGCGCTTGCCGACCCTGAGTCGGACTCTCTTCGCGCTGCCAGTCCTACTGTCACGCGTCTGCTTGCTACTGTCGTCACTGACCCCTCTTTTGAGTCCACTGCTGCGTCTGCTCTAGTCGCTGAGCTCGTTGACTTTGCTGCTCGCTGTCGTCTCGACTACGCTGCTGGTCTTGTTACTGAGTCTGCGTCTGTCTGTCCTCCGTCCGTCGGGGGTGAGTGTGCTCTTGGCACGGACGTCCTAGAGGACAGACAGGAGGAGTTACAGTGTCTAGCGGCTGCTTCACCTCATCTCGCGTCTGTACTGCTTGCCCCTGAGGGAGACCCGGATGCACTAGACATCCCGACTCCGCGTTCTTACGCGGAGGCCGTAGAGGGTCCCTACTCCTCTCAGTGGCAGGCAGCTATGGATGCAGAGATGGCTTCCTGGAAGTCCACAGGCACCTACGTTGACGCAGTTCCCCCTCCTGGGGCGAACATCGTCAGTGGCATGTGGATCTTCCGGGTGAAGCGGCCGCCGGGCTCTCCACCTGTCTTCAAGGCGCGGTACGTTGCTCGTGGCTTCAGTCAGCGGCAGGGAGTTGACTACTTTCAGACCTTCTCTCCCACCCCGAAGATGACCACTCTTCGGGTGCTGCTGCACATAGCCGCTCAGCGCGACTACGAGCTTCACTCTCTTGACTTCAGCACTGCGTTCCTGCAGGGTAGCCTGCACGAGGAGATCTGGCTGCGCCGTCCACCTGGCTTCACAGGGACTTTCCCTCTTGGCACCCAGTGGAGCCTCCGACGGCCAGTCTACGGTCTCCGCCAGGCACCACGTGAGTGGCACGACACACTGAGGACTACGCTTGCGGCTCTTGGGTTTGCTCCTTCTACTGCTGACCCGTCGCTGTTTCTGCGCACCGACACTTCACTGCCGCCGTTCTACATCCTCGTGTACGTCGACGACTTGGTCTTTGCCACAGCGGACACTGCTGGACTCGCCCACGTGAAGTCCGAACTGCTGAAGAGACACACGTGCACAGACCTGGGTGAACTGCGCAGCTACCTTGGCTTGCAGATCACTCGGGACAGAGCACGCCGCACCATTACCTTGACTCAGTCACACATGGTGCAGCAGGTCCTTCAGCGCTTCGGCTTCACGTACTCCTCGCCTCAGGCCACTCCTCTGCCTACTCGCCACTCACTCTCAGCTCTGCCTTCGGATGAGTCCGTAGAGTCGAGTGGTCCGTATGCAGAGCTTGTTGGCTGCCTCATGTACCTGATGACCTGCACACGACCTGACCTTGCATATCCTCTGAGCATTCTTGCACGCTATGTTGCTCCTGGGAGACACAGACCAGAGCACATGGCTGCAGCGAAGAGGGTATTGCGCTACCTGTGCAGTACGTCGGGCATGGGGCTTGTGCTTGGAGGGCGGAGTCCAGTGGTCCTTACCGGCCACGCGGACGCTTCTTGGGCTGACGACCAGGCTACGCAGCGGTCGTCACAGGGTTACACCTTCAGCCTTGGTTCCGGCTCTGTCTCGTGGCGGTCTACTCGCTCGTCTTCAGTTCTCGGCTCCAGTTGTGAGGCTGAGATCTACGCCGGGGCCATGGCTGCACAGGAGCTTCGCTGGCTCACCTACCTGCTGACTGACCTTGGAGAGCCGCCTCGTTCTCCTCCAGTGCTGTACGTAGACAACAAGGCCATGCTGGCCTTGTGTCGAGAGCAGCGCTTGGAGCACAGAACGAAGCACATTGCTCTCCGCTACTTCCTTGCTCGTGAGCTGCAGCAGCGTGGTCAGTTGCGACTTGCGTACGTGGCCTCTGAGGCCAACACTGCTGATGTCTTCACCAAGGCACTCGCGCCTTGTGACCATCAGCGCTTTTGCACCCAGCTGGGTCTTGTGCCTGTCTTGCCTCACTTGCTCTCCTCTTGACTTCACTTGTACTGTGACATATATATATACCTGCTCTTGCTTGTCTAGTTTTATATATATGTCTGTACTCCTACATGTGAACTGGCCTCTGGCCCTGCTCTTGTGCTCGGACTGTGTGGTGACTTTGTGATCCACCCTGAGCTTGCTTTGCTTTGCTTGACTGGTCTTGTGACCCCTTGTTCTCCCCCACTTTGCCTATGGGGGTGTGTCAAACATTATAAATGTTATGCTTGTGTAGGCTACAGTGGGTTAGCCTATAGGGGGTACACAATTCTAGGGTTTCCTACTTGTACTCATTTCACTGCTAGTTCATCCATTCCTGTTCGCTTATTCTCACATGACTACCACTCACATCTTACATTGGATGTGTGCTGATGTGAGTTCGAGACCAACTAAGAGATCTAGCAGATGGATTAGATTCAAAAGCTGACGCGCTGATCTTTGACTACCACTCACATCTTACATTGGATGTGTGCTGATGTGAGTTCGAGACCAACTAGGAGATCTAGCAGATGGATTAGATTCAAAAGCTGACACGCTGATCTTTGACTACCACTCACATCTGACATTGGATGTGTGCTGATGTGAGTTCGAGACCAACTAGGAGATCTAGCAGATCGATTAGATTCAAAAGCTGACACGCTGATCTTTGACTACCACTCACATCTGACATTGGATGTGTGCTGATGTGAGTTCGAGACCAACTAGGAGATCTAGCAGATCGATTAGATTCAAAAGCTGACGCGCTGATCTTTGACTACCACTCACATCTGACATTGGATGTGTGCTGATGTGAGTTCGAGACCAACTAGGAGATCTAGCAGATCGATTAGATTCAAAAGCTGACGCGCTGATCTTTGACTACCACTCACATCTGACATTAGATGTGTGCTGGTGTGAGTTCGAGACCAGCTAGGAGATCTAGCAGATGGATTAGATTCAAAAGCTGACGCGCTGATCTTTGACTACCACTCACATCTTACATTGGATGTGTGCTGATGTGAGTTCGAGACCAACTAGGAGATCTAGCAGATGGATTAGATTCAAAAGCTGACGCGCTGATCTTTGACTACCACTCACATCTTACATTGGATGTGTGCTGATGTGAGTTCGAGACCAACTAGGAGATCTAGCAGATGGATTAGATTCAAAAGCTGACGCGCTGATCTTTGACTACCACTCACATCTGACATTGGATGTGTGCTGATGTGAGTTCGAGACCAACTAGGAGATCTAGCAGATGGATTAGATTCAAAAGCTGACGCGCTGATCTTTGACTACCACTCACATCTGACATTGGATGTGTGCTGATGTGAGTTCAAGACCAACTAGGAGATCTAGCAGATGGATTAGATTCAAAAGCTGACGCGCTGATCTTTGACTACCACTCACATCCGACATTGGATGTGTGCTGATGTGAGTTCGAGACCAACTAGGAGATCTAGCATATCGATTAGATTCAAAAGCTGACGCGCTGATCTTTGACTACCACTCACATCCGACATTGGATGTGTGCTGATGTGAGTTCGAGAACAACTAGGAGATCTAGCATATCGATTAGATTCAAAAGCTGACGCGCTGATCTTTGACTACCACTCACATCTGACATTGGATGTGTGCTGATGTGAGTTCGAGACCAACTAGGAGATCTAGCAGATGGATTAGATTCAAAAGCTGACGCGCTGATCTTTGACTACCACTCACATCTGACATTGGATGTGTGCTGATGTGAGTTCGAGACCAACTAGGAGATCTAGCAGATGGATTAGATTCAAAAGCTGACGCGCTGATCTTTGACTACCACTCACATCTGACATTGGATGTGTGCTGATGTGAGTTCGAGAACAACTAGGAGATCTAGCAGATCGATTAGATTCAAAAGCTGACGCGCTGATCTTTGACTACCACTCACATCTGACATTGGATGTGTGCTAATGTGAGTTCGAGACCAACTAGGAGATCTAGCAGATCGATAAGATTCAAAAGTTGACGCGCTGATCTTTTACTACCACTCACATCTGACATTGGATATGTGCTGGTTGGGAGTTGTAGATTCAGTGTGGTGAGGTTTGATTACAAGGCGAAAATTGGTTTGGGAGATTCTCCTTGACGAGGTTGTTGGGAAGCATGTTTGACACGACTAAATAGGTTGTTTTACTGCCTTCTTAGTGGGTGATTGCGAGGGGAAGGTGATGTGAGCACGGGATGTTAAGGTTGCGCGGAATCGATCTGGAGGAAAAGGGACGGGTTACGCTAACTCGCATTTGAGTGGAAAGTAAAGGATCTGCAGAATCAAATGTACGTAGGACGAAGGGTCACTGAAACCCGAACACTTATGGGTTTGGGTGAAACTCAATAGTGTTCAATTGTAGAGTCGAATACTCGAACGCAAGCCGAGCTCGTTCCGTTCAGGTAGTACAAAAGGTTCGAGTGAGTTGGAGACTAACTAGTAGTTCGCCTTTTGATTGTGCCACCCCCCACCATGCTCGTCTCATCCCCCAATTGGGTCAACCCTCTGTGCTTGCTGTCCCTCAGTCCATGCCGAAAATCTCATCTCCTCGACTATTCCACCCCAACCTTTACCACGCACACGCAGGTCTCTTTCATACAACGCTTTGGCAGGCTCCATTCCCAGTCACATCGGCGGGCTTACTAGGCTCTCTTATTTGTATGAAGCACCTCGCAAAAGCCTGATGCTATGCATGCATAACAAAATATCACATGGACTTTTAAACCCGTGAGAGGAAATCCTTAGATGCCACAAGCAAGCAACAAAACAAGGATTTTGGGTTAATTAATATCAACGGGAGTGTTGTAAGGCCCCGTCCCCGCTTGGGCGGAGCCAACCTTGTGGTCGCATGTGCGGGGGTTGCAGCCGACCTGCAGCAGTGGGCACGAGGGCCACTGCAAGGGCGCCAAGCTGGAGGACGCCTGGCTGGAGGGCGCCGAGCAGGAGGACGCCGCCATGGACGCCTGGTTGGTGTCCCAGACGCCTGGACGGCGTCCTAGGAAGCTGGACGCCGAGCTGGGCGTCGCCACAGCTACCTGGGCGTCTGCACGGCGTCTTGGGGTCCGGACGCTGACCTGGGCGTCCCGGCGGGTCCACACACCGACCTGGGCGTCTGGTCGTTGTTTTGGGAGGAGGGACGCCGCTTTGGAGGCTTGGTCGACGTCCTGGGCGTCTGGACGCCGACATGGGGGTTCGAAGGCGTCCTGGGCGCCTGGACGCCGGACTGGGGACGCCGGGCATCCGTGGCCGACTACAGACTGCGCTGGTCGGCCAGGCGTGGTTGCCCGGTCGACCAGAATACCCGGGCGACGTGCGCGAGTGTCGCCAGGGTTGAGTCTACGAGGCCGACCTCGGGGGTGGCATCCCGAGGTCAACGTGGCTGGTGGGCACAGTCGCTAGCGTGGAGTCTGCCAGGCGTCTACGCTGTGCACGTGACAGGGAAGTGCGCACCAACTAGTTGCGCGCACCTGTGAAGCAGGTGCACCGTTGTCCTGCGGGTGCAACGCTGAGCAGCCGGCTAGCTGCAGCACTAGCACACCGTGGACTTGCAACATTGGCGAACCGCTACTCTGCAATGCTGGAGCGGTGCAAGCGCTGCTGCGCTGGAGCGCGGTCGACCGTGCTGTGCTGGAGGTCGACCAGCAGCCTAGCTAGCACTGATGTAGTCTGTGATGCCAATGTTGTTGCTATCATTGTTGTCATGTTTTCCTAGTGAAACTCTTGCCAATTCTCCCCGTGAACTAGCAAGAAGCGTGAACACAAGGAAACGACTAAGTGAACGAACGCAGGGATCACACGAGCACACGTGCCTAGCCCGTAGTCTAGCTCCCGCTGCAGCAGTTATCTCCGCAATTAAAATGTATATAGCCACGCCATCGGCAACTGACCCAGGCTGAATATCTCGCAACCTCTTCCTGGCCCTACCCATCCCAGCCTTGTTTAACGGTAACCACAAATTAGTCGAACTTGGTATGCGACTCGGCTCGGTTTGAGCAATTAATGTCAAACATGAACCCGTTCGCCTCCAGCCGAAGTGCGATTCGGTTTTCACTCATGTCGAATGGTTCTTCGTTGGTACAAGGAAGGGTAATATGTCATGGCTGTTTTATAATACGTTATGTGTGCGGTGTACTTTTTATATCGTACTTTGGTGTAGTTTGTAGTTTGTGTGGGTGGGGTGTACACCCACATCCCAATCAGAACCAAACTTTATCAGCTGAAATCTCCAACCCACCAATTTGAGATTTCAGTCGATCTTGTTGGGATTGCCCTTGATTCCCTACTCATCCATCTCTTGCCCAGTTTTTGATGTATTTAAGAGCTATGAGCTCATTCCCTAATGCGTAAAGACTCACAGCATGTATACTAGGTAGAGCAAGGAGGGCAGAGGGCCAAGGCAGAGGGCAGAGGGCTAAGCCAGAGGGCCAAGGCACAGGGAAGAGGGCTAACCCCTCTCTCTTGCTCTCACTCATATTTATCTGTCATCCCCCGATTGGGCCGACCGTGTGTGCTTGCTGTCTACTATTCTCATATTATCACTTATTCTGCTCCTACTCATACCACGCACACACAGGACTCTTTCAAACAACAGATTGATGGGCTCCATTCCCAGCACCATATTCACTCTTCCTTAGCTCACTTACCTGTATGAAGCACCTCGTGACACCTTAAGGCTGGGGATAAGCACGCACAACAATGAGTGGTCAAGTTGGCAGGCTCCATTCACAGCAACATATTCACGCTTCCTCAACTCACTTACCTGTATGACGCACTTCGTTTAAGGCTCGAACTAAGCACACACGACAACAACGGGTTCTCCTCGACACAAAGTGCGATTCATTTTTCACTTGTGGCTGCCTCATTCATGGCTGCCTCATTCATGGCTGCGTCATGCCTGCCCATCGTATTCCGTAGTCAATGCCCATTATCACTAATCGCATATCCTCACTTCTTCCACCCCGACCCATATCACACACACACATACAGGTCTCTTACAAACAACAATTTGAATGGCTCCATTCCCAACAGCATCTCCAGGCTTTCTCAGGTCACCTTTCTGTATGAACCACCTCGTTTGAGCCTAGCACGAGCATGATAAAAGATGGCATGAACCCTAAAACCCTCGAGAATACATCATAGGTCGCATAACTTTGATGTCGGGCACAAGCAAGAAAGAAGGATTCCTGGGTAGTAGAAGTCATACCAGCAGTACATTATGAAAAATTGGAAGCCAAGTCAAGGCTGAATATCCCGCAACTCCTTCTCCTAGCCCTTGTCCTCCCAGGATGAGTTTGACACACCCAAATGCGTATAGCTGGGTGTGTGACTTGAACCAGTTCAGCTTATTTGAGTCGAAAATGAACCGGTTCAAATAGAGCAAAACAGAGCTGCGATTAGGTTTCTACTCATGCATGCCTCTTCCCATGCTCGTTTGATCCTCAAATTGGGTAGACTGTGTGTTCTTGTTGTCCCTTATTCCATGCCCACTATTCTCATCTCTTCACTTCCTCCACCCCATCCCACACCACACACACACAGGTCTCTTTCAGACAACAACTTGACAGGCTCCATTCCCAATGGCATCTCCATGCTTCCGCAACTCAATCATCTGTATAAAGCACCTCTTAGAAACTTAAAACATAATCAAAGATCATGTCAACTCTATAACCCATGAGGGAGAATCCTTAGTCACACTACCTAGATGCCATACGCAAGCAAGACAGCTAGGATTTCTAGGAAATAAACAAGTAGATGGTCACACAGCCAAGCCAGCCCAATGAAAACCCCAAACTTGACGAACTGGGTGTGGAACAAACTGGGTGTGCAACAAACTGGGTGTGCAATGAACTGGGTGTGCAACGAACTGGGTGTGCAACGAACTGGGTGTGCAACGAACTGGGCGTGCAACGAACTGGGCGTGCAACAAACTGGGCGTGCAACAAACTGGGCGTGCAACGAACTGGGCGTGCAACGAATCGGACGTGCAACAAACCGGGCGTGCAACGAACCGGGCGTGCAACGAACCGGGCGTGCAACGAACCGGGCGAGCAACGAAACGGGCGTGCAACGAACTGGGCGAGCAACGAACCGGGCGAGCAACAAACCAGGCGTGCAATGAACTGGGCGTGCAACGAACCGGGCGTGCAACGAACCGGGCGTGCAATGAACCGGGCGTGCAACGAACCGGGCGTGCAACGAACCGGGCGTGCAACGAACCAGGTGTGCAATGAACCGGGCGTGCAACGAACCGGGCGTGCAACGAACCGGGTGTGCAACAAACTGGGCGTGCAACGAACTGGGCGTGCAACGAACTGGGCGTGCAACGAACTGGGCGTGCAACGAACTGGGCGTGCAACAAACTGGGTGTGCAACGAACAGGTTGTGCGACTTGAAGCTGGTCTGCCAGGGTTCGACTTGAACCTGTTTGGCCAATGAGAGTCGAAGATGAAGCTGTTTGCCTCCAACTGAAGCTCGAGGTTTTCACTCATGCCTGCCTCTCACCATGATCGCCTCGTCCCTCAACTGGGTCGATCATGTGTGCTTGCTGTCCCTCCATCCATGACCACTATTCTCATTTCCTCACTTCCTCCGCGCCATCCCACAGCACACATTGACTTACGTAGGTTTGTGCAAAAAGTGTTTGACTCGAACCTGTATATATGTGGGTTCAACCATTCAGTTCATTTTGTCTATGAGTGCCGAGCCGTGTCATTTAAAAAACCATTACAACTGCTTGTTCCACACGTAGTTGAACCAAACGACTACCAGTTTGACTCGAGCCCTAGAGGGTCCGAAGTTAATCTTTGGACCCAAACCCCACCCATTTCGGTTCAACTGGTGGGTGTGTGGGAGTCGACGGAGTGGTGCTAGGGGGTGGGGTGTGAGTGAACCTAGGGGTGCAGTAGGGGGTGTGTGAAATGGGGATGGGATAGTTTGGGAAGGTTAAAGGGGGTGGCCGTCGTAAAGCCCGCAGCTCCAGTTGCCCGTGAGACCGTTGCACCAGTCGCCCGTGAGCCCGTTGCGCCAGTCGCCCTTGAGCCCGTTGCTCCAATCGCCCGTGAGTCCGTTGCTCCTGCCGCTCAAAGTTAGCCGTGAAGCCAGTTACTCCAGTAGCCCGTGTGCTAGTTGCTCCAGTTGCCAGTGTGCCAGTTGCTCTAGTTGCCCGTGTGCCAGCTGCTCCAGTTGTGCCGTGTGCCAACAACTTCAGCTGCCGCCCACTACCTCCTCTCCTCTCATAGTCCCTCCTCCTCCACACTTGCCCTCTGCGATAGCCTCTAGCTGTGTTTACATTTGTGAACTTTAAACTGTTGCTTCTTGTACTTGTGCTCAGAATGTGTGGTGACATTGTGATCCACCCTGAGCTTGTTCTGCTTCGCTTGTTGTGCTGATTACACCCCACTTTGACTATGGGGGTTTGTTAGAATATTATGTTTCTCTAGTCTGCAGTGGGGTACTCTATAATGAGTACAACCCTTTTAGGGTTTGCTATATGTATCCCAATGTTTGCTAGTGAACCTCCTCTCTTCTTCATTCCTCGATTTCTTCACATTCATGTGATTGGGTAATGCGCGTTGCCTGAAATCTGAACAGAGACAATCGTGTCCATTGATCATTAACACAAAGCAGGGTTTTAAAAAGGCCAAGAAGTTTTAGACTATAACAGCAGGTTTTCAGTGCGGTGACTGATCGAAATTGGATCGCCGAAATTGATGCGAGTGTAATAGTGCACACGTGTGGAAACTGGGCCACATGTACATTTTCTCGCGCATCTCTACAATCCTACGAATCCGCACCACCCTCCCTCCCAGCCCACCGACATGATAAGGACCTAACCCCTGTATCACCGTACCTGCAATCGAACCTGCGCAGGTTCGATTTTTTGCGGAGTAATAAATGGTGTAGTGAATTTTGAATGCTTTCAGAGACATTCAGCGCGGTGCAATCAGCGATCGTGCAATCAACACTGCAAAATTTCTAGAGGTGCCTCATCCTAACACTTCCATTTCGCACGCCAATTCCTTTAACAAATCCTGTAACACGTGGTTACAGTCCAGCATATACATATTATATGTACCAATCTCTGAATGTCATAATCTAATTAACATTGTTACATTCATATCATTTATACTTCACGGGCTAAATTCTCTTCGCAAGTTTCACATACATGTAACTCACCGTTCATAGCACACCTAATAAGTGCATTGAATTTAATAATGGCCACTATAAAAAAACCAGCATCTAATTGAAATTCATTCCCGTTCTACATGCCACATCTACATGTGCCTGAATGTCTCATTAACAGGTCACTCATACGATGTCTTCGTCCCACATTGTCGAAGCCCCAACACCTCAGAACCTCCAATCAAACGATTGGTTCTCTAGCGACTGGGGCATTTCCCAACCTCAGCCAAGCCGGAGGCTCGCCTCCCGTGTCTCAGTGATTGGTTGGTGTCAACCAACATTCCGATGAAATACCTGGCAACACGCAAATGAGCCGCCCGAAAACTGGGATGTCGAACCTACTGGCCAACTAGACAGGTTTGCGAGGCGTTGACGATTGGTTTTACCCCTCCAGTTGTCAACGACTGGCTTTCGGTTGAAAAACCAGAAACCCAAGTTTCGCGATGCGGCTAGCCGGCAGTCCTGCCGACCGTCGGCAAGTTGATTGCAACGGAAAGTGGGCTGGTGGTTACCAAAATCGCGGAGGAGAAAGAGGGGTCGTTCGATGTGGATCAGATTCAGGTGTGCGTGGTGGGACTGGGGGAGCTGGAAGTGCGCGCGCGCGTGGCGCACCCGCTGCTGCAGACGCCCACCGAGGCAGAGACCCACTTCAACGTGGAACTTTCCGACGTGCTGATGACGTCAGCCATGCACGGCGTGCTGGGGCAGACTTTTAGGAACTCCCCCGAGCAGCTGCAGCGCACGGTGAAGTACTCGCACTTGGCGGCGCTGCTGCTCCACCCCGTGGACGTGGATAAGGCGGAGGGCAAGGGATTCCTGGACGCCGACGTTGAGGACTATATTTCTTCGTCGATCGTCGCGCCAGATGAGGAAATGAGAACGAGAATGATGCACTAAGGAATGGAAGTGATACAAATATGCAACCCTAGAACTGTATACCCCATATGGGCTACCCCACTATAGCCTACAGAATGTTATAATTTGACACACCCCCATAGGCAAAGTAGGGGAGAACAAGGGGTCACAAGACCAGTCAAACAAAGCAAAGCAAAGCTCAGGGTGGATCACAACGTCACCACACAGTTCGAGCACAAGGTCAAGGCCATAAGGCCAGTTCACATGCAGGAGTGCACATATATATATAGGACTAAACAAGCAAGAGCAGGTATATATATATGCAAGAGTACAAGTAAGATCAAGAGGTGAGCAAGTGAGGCAAGACAGGTACAAGACCTAGCTGAGTACAGAAGCGCTGATGATCACAAGGCGGAAGTGCCTTGGTGAAAACATCAGCATTGTTGGCCTCAGAGGCCACGTACGCAAGTCGCAACTGACCACGCTGCTGCAGCTCATGAGCAAGAAAGTAGCGGAGTGCAATGTGCTTCGTTCTGTGCTCCAGGCGCTGCTCCCGACATAAGGCCAGCATGGCCTTGTTGTCTACGTACACCACTGGAGGAGAACGAGGCAGCTCTCCGAGGTCAGTCAGCAGGTAGGTGAGCCAACGAAGCTCCTGTGCAGCCATGGCCCCGGCGTAGATCTCAGCCTCACAACTGGAGCCGAGAACAGAAGACAAGCGAGTAGCCCGCCACGAAACAGAGCCGGAACCAAGACTGAAGGTGTAACCCTGTGACGACCGCTGCGTAGCCTGGTCGTCAGCCCAAGAAGCGTCCGCGTGCCCAGTGAGGACCACTGGACTGCGCCCTCCAAGCACTAGCCCCATGCCCGACGTACTGCACAAGTAGCGCAACACCCTCTTCGCCGCAGCCATGTGCTCTGGTCTGTGTCTCCCAGGTGCAAGAATGCTAAGAGGGTATGCTAGGTCAGGTTGTGTGCAGGTCATCAGGTACATGAGGCAGCCAACAAGCTCTGGGTACAGGCCACTCGACTCTACGGACTCATCCGAAAGCAGAGCTGAGAGCGAGTGGCGAGAAGACAGAGGAGTGGCCTGAGGCGAGGAGTACGTGAAGCTGAAGCGCTGAAGGACCTGCTGCACCATGTGTGACTGATTCAAGGTAATGGTGCGGCGTGCTGTCCCGGGTGATCTGCAAGCCAAGGTAGCTGCGCAGTTCACCCAGGTCTGTGCACGTGAGTCTCTTCTGCAGCTCGAACTTCACGTGGGCGAGTCCAGCAGTGTCAGCAGTGGCAAAGACCAAGTCGTCGACGTACACGAGGATGTAGAACGGCGGCAGAGAGGTGTCGGTGCGCAGAAACAACGACGGGTCAGCAGTAGAAGGAGCAAACCCAAGAGCCGCAAGCGTAGTCCTCAGTGTGTCGTGCCACTCGCGCGGTGCCTGGCGGAAACTGTAGACTGGCCGTCGGAGGCTCCACTAGGTGCAAGGAGGGAAAGTCCCAGTAAAGCCAGGTGGACGGCGCAGCCAGATCTCCTGGTGCAGGCTACCCTGCAAGAAAGCAGTGCTAAAGTCAACTTCGGGGTGGGAGAGAAGGTCTGAAAGTAGTCAACTCCCTGCCGCTGACTGAAGCCACGAGCCATGTACCGCGCATTGAAGACAGGTGGAGAGCCCGGCGGCCGCTTCACCCTGAAGATCCACATGCCACTGACGATGTTCGCCCCAGGAGGGGGAATGGCGTCAACGTAGGTGCCTGTGGACTTCCAGGAAGCCATCTCTGCATCCATAGCTGCCTGCCACTGAGAGGAGTAGGGACCCTCTACAGCCTCTGCGTAAGAGCGCGGAGTTGGGATGTCTAGAGCATCCGGGTCTCCCTTAGGGGTAAGCAGTAAAGACGCGAGATGAGGTGAAGCAGCAGCCAGACACTGGAACTCCTCCTGCCTGTCCTCAAGGACGTCTGTGCCAAGAGCACACTCACCCCCGACGGACGGAGGACAGACAGACGCAGGCTCAGGAACCAGACTAGCAGCGTAGTCGAGACGACAGCGAGCAGCAAAGTCGACGAGCTCAGCAACAAGAGCTGACGCAGCAGTGGACTCAAAGGAGGGGTCAGTGATGACAGTAGCAAGGAGACGCGTGACAATAGGACTGGCAGCACGAAGAGAGTCCTCCTCGAGGGCGGCAAGCGCAGGAAGAGAGGACTCAGGAGGAGAGGGCAAAGGGGCACGCAGAGGAGCAGTGGACGGACGCAGAGACATCCGGTGCGTGCCAGGGACAGGAGGAGGACGCTGACGCGAACCGCGACCACTAGTGTGAGCAGCACGAACAGGTGACGCAGGACGAGACGCAGGCTCATGACGCTCAGCAAGACCTCCTGTAGGACCAGTGTACGGAGAAGGAGCAGGCAGTGGGGAGGACGGCGGTAACTGTGACTGTGACAAGACAGGCGGTGGACACTCTAAGGGAGGAGGAAGACCAAGAACCTGCTGAAGAAGCAGAACAAAGTACCGCCGAGGCCGCGCGGCGACTCCAGACACAGCAGGGACAGCACCAGCACCCCCAACGGCAGCACCAGCGCCAACAGCACCTCCAGCTGCAGGACCTCCAGCAGCACCAGCAGCACCCGCAGCAAGACCGCCGCCAGGACTGACAGCAGTAGCCTCAGCGCCAACACCCTCAGTAGCTACGACTCCAGTAACACTCGTAGGACCAGCAGCTCCAGCACTCCCAGGACTAGGACCTCCGAGGCCGGCGGCACCAGCACCCTCAGCAGCCAAAGAAGCACCAGCTCCAGCAGGACGGCTCCAGCGCCGGGCAAACCACTCGCGCAGCTCCTGTGGAGAGAGTGGCTCTCGCTGAGACGAAGTACCCGGAGAACCACCAGGCCCAGCACCGCCAGACGCCACACGAGCAGGTCCAGCGGCCGCGGGCTCCGCACCCCCAGGCTCAGCAGCTCCAGACCCAGCATCCCCAGGCTCAGCAGTTCCAGACTCAGCACCCCCAGGCGAAGGACTCCCAGGCTCAGCACCCCCAGCCGTAGCATCCCCAAGCTCAGCACCCCCAGTCGCAGCACCCCCAGGCTCAGCACACCGAGTCTCAGCACCCCCAGGCGCAGTACCCCCAAGCTCAGCGCCCACTCGTGCAGCACCCCCAGAGTCAGCACCCCCAGGCTCAGCACCCGCAGCAGTACCAGAGTCACCAGCAACCTTGACCGGCTCAACTGCGTCTACCTGGGACACACCTGAAGGGGCAAGACCCTGAGGGGGGAGAGGGTCTACCTGGGGGGGACCTGGCACAAGGAAGTGCGGCGGCGGGGGGAGGGAAGGAGTGCGGTAGGGGAAGAGGCGGTAGTAGGGGACCGACTCGTCGAACGTGACGTCCTGGGAGGACAGAACACGACGAGAGGAGGGGTGGTAGAACTGCCACCCTGGCGCATCAGGGGAAGCCGAGGAAGACACAAGGAGCAGCACGAGGGGACAGCTTGTCCGCAGACAAGTCGCTGACAAATGCCCAAGATCCCCAGACACGGAACGCAGACGCATCGCCTACCTTCCCCGTCCACAACAAAGCTGGGAAGGTCTCCGGCATGGAGACCCTGGGGTGAAGGTTGATCTGATGCGCCGCGTACCGAACTGCAAACGGTCACAGAAAATGGGGGGCAGCCGCATGCATCATGGACGTACGAGCGACGTCCATGACCATGCCAATGCGGCGCTCAGCAATCCCATTTTGCCGTGGAGAGTCCGGAAGCGTAATGGTCTGGCGGATGCCTCATGCACGACAGTAGGCTCGCAGAAGGCCAGAGGAGAACTCTCCGCCTCGGTCAGAGTGCAGACGCAGAACAGGAAAGTCCGAGCTGAAGCTCCTCCTGAGCTGGAGACGAGCTCCGCGGATCCAGTCGATCAACACCTCAATGACATCGCCCTTGCTGCGCAAGGGGAAGACTGTGGTGTAACGCGAGTAGTCGTCAACCACCGGTAGGAAGTAGCGCTCGTGACCCTGTCCACTGACGCGGGCTGGGCCGCACACGTCCATGTGAAGCGTCTACAGCGGGGCCTCTGTCGGGGGAAACTGAGAGGAGTGAGGGGCAGCCCGGAGCCGCCCCTCGACACAAGGGACACAGGAAGGACCAGGCCCTGGAGGAAGGGGAGGGAGGGACCGGGGAAGACCAGAGACAAGGACACGGGAAGCAATGCCTCGGAGACGAGGCAGGGAGGGGTGACCAAGACGGTGGTGCCACAGCAGAGTCTCGTGAGACAGGAGGCGACACGAGCAGGGGGCAGAGTTAGGACCAGACCTGGACGCTGCAGCAAACACCTGACCCGACACAGCTACCTCACTAGACGCAGGGACAGGAGGAGACTCAGTGGTCGGGGTGTAGAGCCTCGACCCCGGCCGACGCGTCAACGTGGCCAGGTGCCGGCCTGTGCGAGCATCCGAGCAGTGGGTCACCCGCTGACTCGCAGGAGTAAACTGGTGAACCCCCGCATCCTGCAGGTCAGCACCACTCACCAAGTTTGTCGAGAACGAGGGGAGGTAAAGACCACACAAGGTGCCAGAGGGGGCAGCCGGACACGGGAGGACAGTGGAGAAGTGAGAGAGGACAGGACCCTTAGAGGGGTCAGCCAGGGAGACTGCAACTGGCCGACCAAGCGGCGTGAGAGTGGTGCGGTCTCGAAAGAAGGAGCGAGAAGCCCCCGAGTCAAGTGTGAAGGTGAGGGAGGCCGAAGCCGACGCGGTACCTGAGAGCGCAGCCTCACCAGTACCTGAGGGCGCAGACGCGCTGGCACCTAGAGCAGCAGCCTCACTAGCACCTAGCGCAGCAGTACCAATGCCCGCGTCGGGCAGGAAACACCGGTAGCAGTCACCCTCATCACTAATAGTCACAGCATACATTGCAGCAAGGATAGCATCAAATTCAAGAACATAGATAGCTACACCTGCCCTAAACAGCTCTCCCCAGCGGGGGATCTCACTAGCCTCAGGGAACTGCTGACGCCAAGCGTCCGTCAGGCGGCCAAAGCAGCGCTGGGTGGGGTGGGCACCCCCACACTGCTCACCCGCGCGGTCGCCGGAGCGAAGGACGTAGGTGCACGGACCAAAACCCCCACCACGCTGACGCTGCGTGTCCCACTTACGGAGCTGCTGCGGAGGGGGGATGTCCCGAGAACGCTGCTGCTGCTGCTGTTGCTGCCGCTGACCACCACCGGAGCCGCTCCGCTGCGAAGCACCACCCCGACCAGCTCCACCTCCTCCGCCACCGCCACCTCCACCTCCGCCACCACCTCCGCCTCCGCTCCCACCGCTGCCGCCTCCGCCGCCTCCGCCTCCGCTGCTGCCACCACTACCTCCACCCCCGCCACCACTCCCACCGCCACCCCCACTCCCTCCGCCGCCTCCACCGCCACCTCCACCACCCCCGCTGGCTCCACCCGCGCCCTTGCCCCCCTTGCCCTTGCCAGAGCGGCGTCTCCCTAGGAGACGCCGCTCCGACCGACTCAAGACCAACGAGGTCGGCCGCAGCAGCAGAGGCGACAGAGGGCAACAGGGGGGAAGGGGAACACCCCTCAAAGATGGGGGTGCGAGGGTCACCACGAGAGGCTCCGACAGCGACTATGCTCTTCTCCGCTGCTAGGAGGGCCTTCTCGAGGAGGTCAACGGTGAGAGTGGTGGGACAGACTGAGAGGAAGTGGTCCCTGACTACCCGAAGGGAGTCAGGGAGGCGGGTGACTATATAATAGAGAGTGATGTACATGGGGGGGGGGTTCTTGGCGCAGAACTCAGCAGGAAGCGCGGCGCAGTAGCGAGTGTCAGTAGTGCGGAGGTGCGTAATGAGGTTAGAGACTGTGGGAAAGGCAGCAAGGTCAGGGAAGAGGTACGGTAGCATGAGGCGGCTCAGTGCAGTAGTGGCAGGGGAAGAGTAGCGTGCAACTACAGCGTCGTACAAGGTCTGAGCACTCTTGTACTGACTAAAGTGCGCGCGCTCAGTGGTAGGCAGGTGGCGACGCACAGCAAGACGTGCAGCAGCATCACGTGTGGCCCACTGGGAGCGAACAGTGGGGTCAGCATCAGCAGCAGGGGCAGGAGAGGCGCCAGAGGTGAGGTCAAAGAGGGAGAGACCGTCTGCCCTATCGCACTGTAGGAAGAGCTGCAGGTCATCTACCCAAACCTCAAAGTCAATGGCTCGACCCTCAGTGTCAAAAGCGAGAACACTAGGGGTAGCCATGACAGCAGTAGACTAGCAGTACAGTGACAGACGCGCTGCTCTCACCGGACAGGGCAGGTCGGGCAGCTCAGCAGTACAGCAACACAGCTGCTCGGACGGCACAGCAGCGACTGCGGCTCCGTGGTACTAGCGGCTCAGCTGCGCAGGCGGCTCGGGCGGCTCGGGCGGCTCGGGCAGCTCGGGCGGTTCGGACGGCTCGGGTGGCGCGGGCGGCTCGGGTGGCTCAGGCGGCTCGGGCGGTCGGGCGGCGCGGGCGGCTTGGGCGGCCCGGGCGGCGCGGCCGCAGTGGAAGGGCGGTGGGGCCGCGAGTAGGGCGGCGGGGCCGCTGAGTAGGGTGGCGGGGCCGCAGTAGTAGGGCGGCAGGGGCCGCGAGCAGGGCGGCGGGGCCGCTGAGACGGGCGGGGCCGCTGATTAGGGCGGGGGGGCCGCAGTGGAAGGGCGGCGGGGCCGCAGTGGAAGGGCGGCGGGGCCACTGATTAGGGCGGCGGGGCCGCAGTAGAAGGGCGGCCAGAGGCCGCTGAGTAGGGCGGCGGGGCCGCTGAGTAGAAGGGCGGCAGGGCCGCTGTGAAGTGCGGCGGGGCCGCTGAGACGGGCGACGGGGCCGCCGAGTAGGGCGGGGCCGCAGTGCAGGGCGATGGGGCCGCCGAGACGGGCGGGGCCGCAGCGACGGGCAATGGGGCCGCTGAGACGGGCGGCGGGGCCGCAGTGCAGGGCGACGGGGCTGCTGCGACGGGCGGCGGGGCCGTAGCGCGGGGCGACGGGGCCGCTGCGACGGGCGGGGCCCGCTAAGAAGGGCGGCGGGGCCGTAGAGACGGGGGGCGGGGCCGCACTGAAGGGCGGCGGGGCCGACCCGACGGGCGGCAGAGCCGCTAGGGCGTAGGAGCCGCTAGGGCGGCTCGACGAGGTAAGAGCCCGGAGCGCGACTCGGGCGGAGCGCGCTTCGGGCAGGAAAAAAAAAAAGAGAAATCGATGTGGTGGGCCCTAGGCACAGTTCCCACGGGGGAACCTGCTCGATACCATGAGGAAATGAGAACGAGAATGATGCACTAAGGAATGGAAGTGATACAAATATGCAACCCTAGAACTGTGTACACCATATGGGCTACCCCACTATAGCCTACCGAATGTTATAATTTGACACCAGACTGCAAATACGCCAGCTACGGCTCTGCATAAGGAGGTTCAGCTGTGAGTGGCGCCCACAGACGAAGGTTTGGAGCGGACGTGTCTCTGAATGAGAGACTAGCGGCTTGGCCTGGTAGGTTGTCGGATATCCCCTGGGCTGAGTGATAAGTTGGTGGAAGGAGGGAATTAGGTGCTGCTGATGCCGTGCACCCAGCCCACTGCTGCCTTTAGGCTAATAAGGGCTTGGACCTACCAGTGAAACTTTTTGTGGCCATTGGGTTACCGTATTCCCCCGGACATACCACCCTAGGGTGCTATGATAACTACACAAAAAAATGGGGGGGGGTCTTGTCATCGGAGAAAGCTACATTGCACCCGGGTCTTTTTATACGGTATTTTTAGTGTAAGGATTTTGATGCAAAGACAACTTGGGTGTTTTCAAAGTTGGATTACCATCACAGCTAGAAGCGAGAATGTGGGTTTTGGCGAGATCCTTTTCACCCCCCTTGAAATTGCCAAGTGGCACCTTTTTGGCCACTTGGTAGTGAACAATCTTCCAGCGTGGCAGTAGCGTAAAAGAGGGAGGGGGGTGATTTCGGTAGATTACATTGAAACTACCATGAAATTTCATCGCGGAAGTTATTTCCGCGATGTTCTGCAGTACTCGCTAACAGCTATAATTAGAAATTTTGTATGAAAGGAGGGTGCTATAGAAAATTCACCCCAAAAGGGGGGTATAGTAGAAACGAGGTCCGCTATAGCACCCCCCCCGCACAAGCCACCCGGGGGGTGCTCTATTTCGGCGGGTGGTATGTCCGGGGGAATACGGTATGTTATTATGCCTATTTGAAAGCACAGACTAAAAACATATCTCCGGAAACAACATCACGAAGAAGGCTCACTTAGCGATCAGGGGAACATGATCGAGCTGAAGTGGAAGTTGGTTTGCGTGGCTTGCAATTCTTTTCGCCAACCTCTGGCGAAAATGTGTCACTCAAAATTGTGTTGTTTCCGTAGGTGAATGTGGGGAAGACTACTGTCTTGTTTCTATAACTTCCCTGTCTGAGGCACGGAGGGGTGGAAAGTGCCCGCTACTGGCACTGTAGTCCCCTTCAAAGTGCAGGGTCGCTAGTAGTACCCCTGCCAAAGCTACTTACCCAATCGGATTGAGCATCTGCGAAACAAATCCAACCAGTACCTCGTCAAGTTTCCTTGCTTTCCCGCGAAAATACTTATTCGTGTCCATATTCCTAGCTTTGGCGCGCGAGCTGACGAAGTGATTGAACGCGCTTTGGGCCGGCAAATTTGATCGCGCATAGGAGTGATCTGAAACCAGAATTGGCCTACATTTCTTCGTCTGCTCCCAAAAACATCATAAAGGTTAGGTTAGTGGTACAGTCAAGCTAGACTCTGATCAAAAGCTGGAATAATCTTTTTGCATCTAACAAGATATTCACATTAACTGACGATTATGAATACGCGTATTAAGAGTACGAATCCATGTGCTCGAATCAATGCCGAACTATGCCCAAGCCATGGTTGTGCTCTTACAGGTCAGTAATGTTGAAATTCCACGAGGACTACTTATGGTCCTAGTAGGAAAACAATCCAGCCTACTAGGATGGGTTAAGAGAACAATGCGTAGTCATTGTTCTGAACTTGTGGTTGCGATCAATGTTATAAATAAATAGAATTAAAAATTACCCAATTGCACAAATAGGTGTGGTGGTCCGCGCCCTTATTTGCCTTGAAGGCAGCAGTTTGCTGGGTAAACGGACAATCGCAGCGCCCATTTTCACCCTAAACTCAATTTACCACTCCGTCGACAAGACACCCACAGCCTTCCAGATCCAGGTCAAGCCGCCAAATTCCCACATTGTTCGCGACGTCTGCGGGAAGCCACTCTACGAACCTCCTCGAGTGGCGTCACAGTTGTAGGGTGACCTTACGCGGAGCCGTAGCTGGCGTATTTGCAGTCCGGTGCGACGATCGACGAGGAGATGTAGTCCTCAGCGTCGCCGTCCAGGAAACCCTTACCCTCCGCCTTATCCACGTCCACGGGGTGGTGCAGCAGCGCGGCCAAGTGCGAGTACTTCACCGCGCGCTGCAGCTGCTCCGGGGAGTTCCTAAAAGTCTGCCCCAGCACGCCGTGCACGGCTGACGTCATCTTGACGTCGGAGAGTTCCACGTTGAAGTGGGTCTCGGCCTCGGTGGGCGTCTGCAGCAGCGGGTGCGCCACGCGGACGCGCACGTCGAGTTCCCCAAGACCCACCACGCGGACCTGGAACTGGTCCACGTCGAACGGCCCCTCTTTCTCCTCCGCGACTTTGGTAACCACCAGGCCGCTTTCCGTCGCGATCGACTCGCCGACGCTGGGAGGCGTCATCGTCGCGCCGTCGATCTCGAGCAGCGAGAGGAAGCCGTTGTCTCCGCGCTCCTGCTGCTTGCCCTTGCGCGCAACCATGCGCAGCGTGTGGTTCGCGCCGTCGGGTGTCATCCACACCAGGCCGATCTCCTTGATCCACGTGTGCAGCTCAGTGCTCGACTCCTTATTCTCACTCTTCGCGGAAACCGCCGGCGGTGTACCTTGGTATCCGTTCAGATGCATGTTGACGTGGAATCGACGGTCGGAGAAGAGGCAGAACGACTTGTCGAGCCGCCCAGTGAAATCGTAGTGCGTGCCGTGCGCGCCCGTGAGGTGCGGGTCATTTTCGACGAGCGCCGTGCCGTTGCAGAGCCCGCCGACGAAGCTCAGCGGGTACGTCAACGCGTTCGCAGTCTGCGTGGCCGCGCTGCCCGCGTTCGGCGTCTTGAACGAGCCCGACGTGCCCGAGCCGCCGTTCTTCTCCAGCAGGTAGCATTGAATGCGGTCGATAAATCCCGTCACCTTGGAGTTTTCACCGGCGAGTCGCGCGCTGGGGGAGGTAGAAATGACAGAAGAGTGGGGATCAAAGGAGGGGCGGGGAAATGCCAGAAGAGATTTAGTCGCTCAGTTACGCGACAAGTATTAGTAGCATCATTTTTCTCAGCGCGCAACGGGCTGCTTCTTTGCTTTGTGATCCAGTAGTAGTAGTAGTAGCTTCCGTCGCGGCGCGAATTAACGAAATATAAAACCGCACTCACTTCTTAAACCAGTGCCACTGGTAGCAGTACGTGGAGCGCGCACATGCGCGACAGCACTCCTGCAGCGTGTCACCATACACGCCCTTCACCACGTCGAAAATGGTCCCCACCTCCGTGTACCGCTCAAAGCTCACGGGGCCCGAACCGCGCTGGTGTGGCACGAATTGCCCGCCCTGGTCGTTGAACAGCCCCTGGTACTCGCCGATGTATTTGTAGTTGGTGAAAGTGGACTGCGTGATAGTTGCGGTAGCAAGGTTGTCGATGTAAGGGCAGACGTAGCGAGTGTGGCATCCACCAGCAGGCATGTTAGCCGCATCTGCGGTATGCGGTACTAGGCTGATGAGTGCGAGGACTAAGACGAAACTGCTAGTAGGAAACGCCATGTTGTGCGTGAGGTAATTCGACGGCGTGGTCGGAACAGGTGGGACGCTTGAAGTTTATCGAGAGGAGGCTGATGATTTCGCTTGAACAACTAAAGATTGTTATCTGGTATTTACTCGTTGCTATGAGGCCTGTGTGTGTGCTCCTAAAACAACTCGGTTTACCAAATTGCTGGTTTGCTGGCGCAATGAGGCCACGAGCGAGTCGCACCCACATGTGTCAGTGAAATCTAACCACCATCTACCGTATTGTAGCGCAAGGTACCGCGCTTATTTTCGCTTCAATGAATGAGATTGCTTCGAGCCGCGTCGCGGAAACTAGGCGAGCATCTGCCTTACCGTAGCGATAGTTACCGAGATAAAACAAGCAAAATCGTATGCCACCGCGTAAAAAAAATCCACAGGCCAAGTGCGTCGCCGCGAGTCGCGCATAGGGAAAGTTAGGCCCAACCCGGCGTGATGCGAAGCGCCCACAAGTTCCCTCATGCGCCAATAACACCATTGGCGCCAGCTCAGATGAGAGTTGTGTTACCTCTGCCACTGGTTTTGGGGGCCGATCTGTTTGTGAGTTGCTCGATAGGTGGGGGAGGTGTGAATTTCCCTTCTGTTCAGATTTGTATTGATTTCAAATGATACCTTCTCTAAGGTAACACATTTGCATTCAACACTACTTTCTCTCGCTCCAGCAATGCCAACCTTAGCTCCATCAGTTCCTACATATGAAGACATATTCATGAATACACATACGCTAGTCACACGTGGACGCGGTCATTGTCGCATGTGAATGAGGCCATGGATGAAGTGGGAGCAATTTTTCATGTCCTTCATCTCCCTCTGTACCTCTGTTTGTTGCCTCCCTGTCACCCCATATTTACCACCCTGTGTCACTTATAGGCGCATCAGCTATTGCAGCTGAACGATGCAATGGATGAAGTCGAAGCCAACATTCAAACATCTTGCCACCTCGCTATTATCACATGGCCACTACCTTTCTTTCCTTCATCGCCTCTCTTTTCCCTCTTGCCTCCATCCATGAATACAGGAATGGTCGCTGTCGCAGCTGAGTGAGGGCATGGATGAATTAGCAGTAGTACCTCCCTCATAAACGCAACATCTCTCATTCATCGCCTCTCATCTCCCTCGTGCATCGTGCTAACCATCTATGCGCCAGAGATGTGCCAATTGTGACAATTGAACAGGCGATCGATGATGTGGAAGCCGCTATTCTGTTCCCAACCCGTCATGTTTCCTTCCCTCTTACGGTACCTACCACACTCCCTCTTACCATCCACGTGCTACAGACATGACCGCCATAGGGCTGTTTTTCTCATACAAAAAATAAAATGACTAGTCTAAGATTCTAGACATGTTGAGTGTGGGCTCCACGTTTTGCGGAATAAACAATTTTTTGACATTGATTGAATAAGCGTACCGGTGTACATATTTCCATCCCTGAATTATTCTTTATAATATCAGAGCTAGGGGCATGTACTAGTCTCTCAAACAAGACCTAACCGGAACGAAGTTTCCTAGAAATTTCGTCCTAATTACCCCCACATTCGAAACGATAGCAATGTTGAGGAACAGCACCTTCGAAAGTTGCATCAGCAAGGTCACCCAGATATACTAAATTCTCAATGTTTGCATGCAAATGGATAAGATTGCAAGCTTGTAATGATTTTTAATAAGGCGAATTATAGCAGCTTATTGTCGGGTTGCGATGAATCGGCGAATTGCACAGCGGATAAGCTATCGGCCCACACTATCCCCGTGTGTCTTCCTCGGTTTCCTCCTCGGCGGTCCTAGCCGGCTGTTTCACCACCCTTCGTCTTAGTGATCCCTTAGCTTTCAGGACGTCACCGTTGACGAACCTGTTTATTTCTACACTCGTCAAACCCACCTAGGTACCCCCGTTCTCTCCGCTCCCCTCTTCCTCACTCCTGTCCCTCCCCCTGGTCCCGCTCCCCCGCTATTACATCCCTCCGCCCTCCCACCCCCCCAACGTGTCTTGCCCCGTCTAGTGTGTCACATTTGCATGTCGCATGTCCCGGCCTCGTCCTCATAGTCCCCGCAGCAGCCTTCGTTGCAGTTGCAGCAGATCTTACCGCAGTGGCCGGTTGCTATTGCCTCTGAGAGCCCTGAGGGTGCAGCTGCAGAGGGTGCAGACCCTAGGGGTGCTCGTTCAGGGGGTGCTGACGTTGGAGGTGCTGGCTCTAGGAGTGCTCATGCTTGAGGTGTTGGCTCTGGAGGTGGTGACGCTAGAGGGACGGCCCCTGTTGACGAGAAAAGGCCCCGCTCTCACTTGGGCGAAGCCGACTTCGTTGTCAATCGTGCAAGGCGACTAGGCTCCGAGGTCGACGTTGACTTGGAGGTGCAATTCGACTTGGTTGCCCGACCTCAACTGAGCCGATTTTGGTCGTTAGCCGACTTTTGTGAAGCCGACCTCTACGAAGCGGACTTCAACAAAGGGCCTTCTTCTGGTAGACCAAGTTTCTTGGTTGACGAAGTTCTGCGGAGGTGCGCAAACGTCGCCTTGGAGGTTTTGGCGAAGTCGACCTGCGAGGCGACCTCACGTTGTCAAATGGCACATGTGGCACAACCATCGATATGTGGTCAATCGAGCACTTGCACAATGTGCGAGACGGTGCGCGACGTTCCCAAGCATCTACCTGCACAATCTTAGTAGGTGCGTTCAAGTGCGCACGTACCGGTATTCATCTGCAGTTGCATCGCTGACAAGCTGCCTTGCTGCAGCGGTGGCAAGCCGCCCTGGTGCAGCGCTGGCGGGCCGCCACTTGGAGTGTTGGCAAGCCGCTTCCAGCTGCGCTAGCATACTGCCACCCTGCGGCGTTGGCAAGCTGCCCTAGTGCTGCGCCGGAGGTCGACTTGCTAGGTTGTTTTGTTTCCTGGTGTATTCACTTTGTCATTGCCAGTGTTCATTGTTCAATCATTCTTGCTAGTGAAACTCTTGCCAATCTTCTCTATTACCATAGCAATTAGTGAGACCACGAGCAAAGCTACGATCACCCGTACAACCCTGTGCCTTCCCACGTTGTCCAGTCTACCTGTTCTAGAGTGACTCTCAGCAAATCCTTGGGGTGCAGGGGGGCCGTGACGTTCAGCGAAACTGCAGTAGCAGCAGCACCACCACCACTACCACCACCACCAGTTGCAGTAGCCGCACCAGCACTTGCAGCAACGGTAGCAGTCGCCGCAACTGGGCGTTGGAGATTCTGGTTTTGGGGGTGCTGAATCTCGAGGCGTGGACCCTAGGGTTGTGGTAGGCCTGCGCCAGTCGACTAAACTACTGCAGCAACAGCCGCAGCAACAGCAGGAGCAGTAGCCGTAGACGCAACCACAGCATATGCAGCAGCATCCACAATAGGTCGTCCTTGGCCTTCTTGCCCTAACAGTGAGACTCCCTCCTCTCTTCCACTGCCTCTTCCAGACGCGTCTCCAGTTCGTTTTCCTCCTCGTTATGTGTCTCCTCCATTCCTCCCTGACCCTTATGTTGTCTCTACCACCTGGACTATTCGTCGCACCCCTGGTGGTCGTCCCTCGTCTTCTGTTCCTAGGCTTCACCCTATGCGCCTCCGTTGTTTTCCTCCTTGTGTCCCTCCTCCTGTCGTGTTGTCACATTCCCAGTCGTCCCTTTCTGAATCTCCTTATCCGTTCTCTAACGTCGTGCTGCTCGTCCTACAGCCTCTCATGTTCTTTCTTCCTTTGTCACTGACACTACTACTCCATCACAGTCTGTCTCGGCTCTTGTCGCTACTGTCAAGAACTTTGTCTCCACCCTTTGCCGTGACTACGTCAATCAGCTGATCTCTGATCCTGCCAGTCCTTAGTCCATCAGGGTTGCTCCTGCCTTCACATGGAGGTCCTTGAGGACAGGAAGTTCGAGCTGGCTTTCCTTACGGCCGCTGCTCCTCACCTCTGTGCCATGCGGCTAGCCCCTAAGGATGACCCAGACGCTCTTGAAATACTGATTCCTCGCACCTACACTGAGGGAGTCTCAGGTGAGTGGTCCTCTTAGTGAATCCATGAATGCAGAGATGGCATCTTGAAGGTCTACATGCACCTACGCCGACGCAATTCTCTCTCATGGGGCAAACGTAGTCGACATCAACGTAGGTGCCTGTGGACTTACAGGAAGCCATCTCTGCGTCCATGGCTAACTGCCACTCGGAGAAGAAGGGACCCTCGATCGCCTCAGCGTACGATCGAGGAGTCGGGATGTCTAGTGCATCCGAGTCTCCCTCAGGGGCAATCAGCATGGACACGAGATGAGGCAAAGCAGCAACAAAACACTGGAACTCCTCCTGCCTGTCCTCAAAGACGTCCGTGCTCAGAGCACACTCACCCACGACGGACGGAGGACAGACAGACTCAGACTCAGCAACAAGACTAGCGGCGTAGTTTAGAGGACAGCGACCAGCAAATTCGACAAGCTCAGCAACTAAGGCAGACGCAGCAGTGGACTCAAAGGAAGGATCAGTGACAACAGTAGCCAGGAGACGCGTGACAGTAGGACTGACAGCATGAAGAGAGTCAGACTCCGGGTCAGCAAGAACATGAAGAGAGGACTCTGGAGGAGACGGCAACGGGACACGCAGAGGAGTAGTGGAAGGACGCAGTGCCATCTGGTGTGTGCATGGGACCGCAGGAGGACGCAAACGTGGAACACGACCACTAGTGCGAGCAGCACGAACAGGCGATGCAGGACGAGACACATGCTCACGACGCTCAGCAAGACCTCCAGTAGGACCGGTGTAGGGAGAAGGAGCAGGGAGGGGGAAGGCGGGCTATAAGTGTGACTGCAACTGGACAGGCTGTGGACAGTCTAAGGGAGGAGCAGGACCAGGAGAGGGCGAGAGATCAAGAACCTGCTCAAGGAGCGGAACGAAGCACCGCTCAGCGCCTCCTGAAACAGCAGGGACAGCACAAGTACCCCCAGCGGTAGCACCAGCACCAGCAGCACCTCTAGCTCCAGCAACGGAACTCCAGCACCCTCAGAAGTACTAGCGCCAGAAGAACCTCCAGCGCCAACACCCCCAGCAACTCCACTACCTCCAGCACCACGCGCAGCACCTCCAGCAGGACCAACTCCGACAGCCCCAGCAGCACCCCTAGTCTCAGCAGCTCCAATACCGCCAGTACGAGCACCTCCAGGACCAGGGTCTCCAGTACCTCCAGCGCGGACCCAAGGGTCAGCAGCAACAGTAGCACCTCCAGCTCCAGCAGCACGGCTCCAGCGCCGGGCAAACCACTCGCGCAGCTCCTGTGGAGAGGGTAGCTCACGCCGAGACGAAGCACCGGAAGGACCCCCAGACCCAGCACCACCAGAGGCCACACGAGCAGACCCAGTACCCCCAGGCTCCGCACCCCCAGGCTCAGCACCCCTACGCTCCGCACCTCCAGGCTCCGCACCCCCAGGCTCCGCACCCCCACGCTCAGCACCCCCAGGCTCCACACCCCCAGGCTCCGCACCCCCAGGCTCAGCACCCTCAGGCTCAGCACCCCCAGACTGAGCACCCCAATGTTCAGCACCCCTAGCAGCACCAGAGTCAACAGCTACCTCGACAAGCTCGTCTGCGTCTACCTGGGACACACCTGACGGGGCAGGACCCTGAGGGGGGAGAGGGTCTACCGGGGGGGGACCTGGCGCAAGGAAGAGCGGCAATGGGGGGAGGGGCGTAGTGCGGTAGGGGAAGAGACGGTAGTAAGGCACCGACTCGTCAAAGGTGACGTCCTGGGAGGACAAAACACAACGCGAGGTGGGGTGGTAAAACTGCCAACAAAGCGCGTCAGGGGGGAAGCCAAGGAAGACACAGGGAACAGCACGGGGGGACAACTTGTCCGTAGACAAGTCGCGGACAAATGCCCGAGATCCCCAGATACGAAACGCAGACGCATCACCCACCTTCTCCATCCACCGCAAGGTGGGGGAGGTTTCTCGCAAGGAGACCCGGGGCTGAAGGTTGATCTGATGCACTGCGTACCGAAACCGCAAACGGCCACAGAAAATGGGGAGCAGCCGCATGGATCATGGACGTACGAGTGACGTCCATGACCATGCCAATGCGGCGCTCAGCAATTCCATTTTTCTATGGAGAGGCCGGAAGCGTGAAGGTCTGGCGGATGCCCTGTGCATGACAGAAGGCTCCCAGAAGGGCAGAAGAAAACTCCCCGCCTCTGTCAAAGTGCAGACGCAGAACAGGAAAGTCCGAGCTGAAACTCTCTCTGAGCTGGAGACGAGCTGCGCGGATCCAGTCGATCAACACCTCAATGACGTCACCCTTGCTGCGCAAGGGGAACACCGTGGTGTAACGCGAGTATTCGTCAACCACCAACAGGAAGTAACGCTTGTGACCCCGGCCACGGACGCGGGCGGGCCCCACACGTCCATGTGAAGAGTCTGCAGCGGAGCCTCTGTCGGAGGAAACTCGGAGGAGTGAGGGGCGGCGCGCTGCCGCCCCTCGACATAGGGAACGCAGGTAGGGGCAGGCCCCGGAGGGAGGGGAGGGAGGGACCGGGGGAGACCAGAGACAAGGTAACGGGAGGCCATGCCTCGGAGACGAGGCAGGGAGGGGTGACCAAGGCGGTGGTGCCAGAGGAGAGTCCGGTGGGATAGGAGACGACACGAGCAGGGAGCAGACTCAGGACCAGACCTTGACGCCGTAACAAACACCTGACCCGACGCAGCTACCTGACCAGACTCAGCAACTGGAAAAGACTCAGTAGTCAGTGTGTACAGGCTCGACCCCGGCTGACGGGTAAACGTGGCCAAGTGTCGGCCCGTCCGAGCACACGTGGGTCACCCGCTGACTCGCAGGAGTGAACTGGTCAGCCCCCCCATCCTGTAGATCAGCACCACTCACCAAGTTTGTAGAGAACGAGGGGAGGTAGAGACCGGACATGGTGCCAGAGGGGGCCGCCGGACACGGTAAGACAGTGGAGAAGCGGGCAAGGACAGGACCCCAAAGGGGTTCGCCAGGGAGACCGCAACTGGCCGACTAAGCGGCGTAAGCGTGGTGCGGTCTCGAAAGAAGGAGCGGGAAGCACCCGAGTCAAGGGTGAAGGTGTGTAAGGCCTGAGGCGACGTGGTACCTGAGAGAGCAGACGCACCAGTACCTGGGGCAGCAGATGCACTAGCACCTAGAGCAGCAGCCTCACTAGCACCTAGAGCAGCAGCGTCAATGCCCGGGTCAGGCGGGACACACAGGTAACAGTCACCCTCATCACTAGTGGACACAACATACATAACAGCAAGAATGGCATCATAATCCAGATCAAAGATAGCAACCCCCGACCTAAGCAGCTCACCCCAGCGTGGGATCTCAATGGCGTCAGGGAACTGGAGACGCCAAGCGTCCGTAGGGCGGCCGAAGCACCGTTGGGTGGTGTGCGGGCCACCGCACTGCTCACCAGTGCGGTCGGCGGTACGCAGGACGTAGGCACCAGGACGAGCACCCCCACCCCGCTGACGCGCAGCGTACACTCACGAAGTTTGCTGGGGGGGCGGGGTGTCACGAGTGTGTTGCTGCTGCTGGCGTTGACCACCACCGAAGCCGCTCCGCTGCACAGAGCCACCCTGACCAGCTCCACCTCTGCCGCCGCCACCTCCCCCACCACCGCCACCGCCTCCTCCTCCGCTCCCACCGCCACCGCCGCCTCCGCCTCCGCCTCCACCGCCGCTGTGATACCATGTCAGAATCCCAGCCACTAACCACTGGGATAAAAGGGCTTGTTAAGTAGCAGGTGAGTGCGCCCATAACCCCCTAGGCCAACATGCTTGTAACCCTTCCCTAGGATCAATCGGGGATCACTTGTGGACCTCTGACACCCCCTCGCACTGGGATGCTCGAAGTGCACACACTGGGATTCAAACCCGAGACCTTCGCTCTGATACCGTGTGAAAGAATGAGGAATGAATGCACTGGCAAACAGGTGGGTACAAGTAGGAAAACCTAAAAGTGTTGTACCTTATATTGTCTACCCCACTACATCCTACACAGACTATATCATATAAGTTTGACACCAACAGACACCAATCCCTGCGAAGCAATACAGGCACAACACGATTATGCGAGTGCAGAAATGCACTCACCCATGAACGAAGAACCAATTCGCGACTCATCCCGCGACACCTTTCGCGACATTCCTGGCCACGACGACGACGTCGTCGAAGTTACCACCACAGCCGAATCCAACCTCACGGGCCTTCGCATCCTCGGCCTCGCCGTCGCCGTACAAGGTAACCAGCATCTGGTCGAGCCCACCACCGTTCGCCAGGCTCTCAACGGGCCCGATTCCGAGAAGTGGAGAGCCGCCATGGCCGCAGAAGTCGCTGCACTACAACGTCGCGGAACCTGGAAGCTGGTACCACGGCGCCACGCAAAGGGGAGGAAGATCCTTACAGAGAAGTGGGTCTTCCACATCAAGACTCTCGCGGACGGAACAGTCGAGAAATTAAAGGCGCGATGGGTGGTTCGCGGATTCGAATAAACACAATCTGTGGACTACAACCAGACCTTCGCACCTGTCGGTCGTCATACCTCAGTACGCATTCTCCTCTACATCGCCGCCGGTGAAACTGGGCCCGCTTCGCAAGATCGACGTCTCCAATGCGTTCCTCTACGCGATCGTCGACGCTATAATCTACATCGAGCAACCACACGCGTTCGAAGAAGACGGCGACGCAGTTTTTCTCCTGCAAAAGTCACTGTACAGCATCAAGCAGGCACCTCGCCTGTGGCAGCAGCATCTTCACGGCGTCCTCATCGAGCTCGGTTCCAGCAGCTTCCCTGAGAAAGTTAGAACGAGAATGAAATGACTAAGTGAAAGTTGGGTACATATACAACCCTAGAAAGCTGTACCCCATATGCGCTACCCCACTATAGCCTACAATAGCTATGTCATACAAATCTGACACACCCCCATAGGCAAAGTGGGGGAGAACAAGGTGTCACAAGACTAGTCAAGCAAAGCAAAACAATGCTCAGGGTGGATCAAAAAGTCACCACACATTCCGAGCACAAGTTCAAGGCCAGACGGCCAGTTCACATGCAAGAGCTCACATATATATATATATATATATATATATATATATAAGACTAAACATACAAGAGCAGGAGTATATATATGTGACGGTACAAGCAAGGTCAAGAAGTCAGCAAGTGAGGCAAGACAGGCACAAGACCCAGCTGAGTACAGAAGCGCTGATGATCACAAGGCGCAAGAGCCTTAGTGAAGATATCAGCAGTGTTGGCCTCAGAGGCCACGTACGCAAGTCACAACTGACCACGCTGCTGCAGCTCACGAGCAAGAAAGTAGCGGAGAGCAATGTGCTTTGTTCTGTCCTCCAAGCGCTGCTCCCAACACAAGGCCAGCATGGCCTTGTTGTCTACGTACAGCACTGGAGGAGAACCAGGCGGCTCTACGAGGTCAGTCAGCAGGTAGGTGAGCCAGCGTAGCTCCTGAGCACCCATGGCTCCGTCGTAGATCTCAGCCTCACAACTGGAGCCGAGAACAGAAGACGAGCGAGTAGCCCGCCACGAAACAGAGCCGGAACCAAGGCTGAAGGTGTAACCCTGTGACGACCGCTATGTAGCCTAGTCGTTAGCCCAAGAAGCGTCTGCGTGACCTGTAAGGACCACTGGACTCTGCCCTCCAAGCACTAGCCCCATGCCCGACGTACTGCACAAGTAGCGAAACACCCTCTTCGCTGCAGCCATGTGCTCCGGTCTGTGTCTCCCAGGAGCAACATAGCGTGCAAGAAATGCTAAGAGGGTATGCAAGGTCAGGTCGTGTGCAGGTCATCAGGTACATGAGGCAGCCAACAAGCTCTGGGTATGGGCCACTCAACTCTACGGACTCATCCGAAGGCAGAGCTGAGAGCGAGTGGCGAGTAGACAGAGGAGTGGCCTGAGGCGAGGAGTACGTGAAGCCGAAGCGCTGAAGGACCTGCTGCACCATGTGTGACTCAGACAGAGTAATGGTGCGGCGTGCTCTGTCCCGGGTGATCTACAAGCCAAGGTAGCTGCGCAGTTCACCCACGTCTGTGACATGTGTCTTTTAAGCAGCTCGGACTTCACGTGGGCGAGTCCAGCAGTGTCAGCAGTGGCAAAGACCAAGTCGTCGACGTACACGAGGATGTAGAACGGCGGCAAAGAGGTGTCGGTGCGTAGAAACAGCGACGGGGTCGGCAGTAGAGGGAGCAAACCCAAGAGCCGCAAGTGTAGTCCTCAATGTGTCCGTGCCACTCACGCGGTGCCTGGCGGAGACCGTAGACTGGCCATCGGAGGCTCCACTGGGTGCCAGGAGGAAAAGCCCTAGTGAAGCCAGGTGGACGGCGCAGCCAGATCTCCTCATGGAGGCTACCCTGCAAGAAAGCAGTGCTGAAGTCAAGGGAGTGAAGCTCGTAGTCACGCTGAGCGGCTATGTGCAGCAGCACCCGAAGAGTGGTCATCTTTGGGGTGGGAGAGAAGGTCTGAAAGTAGTCAACTCCTTGCCGCTGACTGAAGCCACGAGCCACGTACCGCGCCTTGAAGACAGGTGGAGAGCCCGGCGGCCGCTTCACCCTGAAGATCCACATGCGACTGACGATGTTCGCCCCAGGTGGGGGAACCGCGTCAACGTAGGTGCCTGTGGACTTCCAGGAAGCCATCTCTGCATCCATAGCTGCCTACCACTGAGAGGAGTAGGGACCCTCTACGGCCTCCGCTTAAGAGCGCAGAGTCGGGATGTCAAGTGCATCCGGGTCTCCCTCAGGGGTAAGCAATACGGACACGAGATGAGGTGAAGCAGCAGCCAGACACTGGAACTCCTCCTGCCTGTCCTCAAGGACGTCCGTGCCAAGAGCACACTCACCCCCGATGGACGGAGGACAGACAGATGCTGACTCAGCAACAAGACTAGCAGCGTAGTCTAGACGACAGCGAGCAGCAAAGTCGACGAGCTCAGCAACAAGAGCAGACGAAGCAGTGGACTCAAAGTAGGGGTCAGTGACGACAGTAGCAAGGAGACGCCTGACAGTAGGACTGGCAGCACGAAGAGAGTCCGACTCCGGGTCGGCAAGTGCAGGAAGAGAGGACTCAGGAGGAGAAGGCAAAGGGGCACGCAGAGGAGCAATGGTAGACGCAGAGACATCCGGTGCGTGCCAGGGACAGGAGGAGGACGCTAACGCGAACCGCGACCACTAGTGCGAGCAGCACGAACAGGCGAGGCAGGACGAGACGCAGGCTCACGACGTTCAGCAAGACCTCCAGTAGGACCAGTGTACGGAGAAGGAGCAGGCAGTGGGGAGGCCGGCGGTAACTGTGAGTGTGACAAGACAAGATGGTGGACACTCTAAGGGAGGAGGAAGACCAAGAACATGCTGAAGGAGCGGAACAAAGTACGGCCGAGGCTGCGCGGCGACTCAGGACACAGCAGGGACAGCACCAGCACCCCCAGCGGCAGCACCAGCGCCAACAGCACCTCCAGCTGCAGTACCTCCCGCAGCACCCGTAGCAGGACCGCCGCCAGGACTGACAGCAGTAGCCTCAGCGCCAACACCCTCACCAGCTCCGACTCCAGTCGCACTCGCAAGCCCAGCATCTCCAGCACTCCCAGGACTAGCACCTCCGAGACCGGCGGCACCAACACCCTTAGCAGCCGAAGAAGCACCAACTCCAGCAAGACGCCTCCAGCACCGGGCAAACCACTCGCGCAGCTCCTGTGGAGAGAGTGTCTCCCGCCGAGACGAAGCACCCGGAGAACCTCCAAGCCCAGTACCGCCAGACGCAACACTAGCAAGTCCAGCGCCGCGGGCTCCGCACCCCCAGGCTCAGCAGCTCCAGACGTGGCACCCCCAGGCTCAGCAGCTTCTGACGTAGCACCCCCAGGCTCCAGCACCCCAAGGCGAAGGACCCCCAGGCTCAGCACCCTCAGTCTCAGCACCCCCAGGCTCAGCACCCCCAGCCGCAGCACCCCCAGGCTCAGTACCCCCAGGCTCAGCACCCACTAGCTCAGCACCCCCAGAGTCCTCACCCCCAGGCTCAGCACCCGCAGCAGTACCAGAGTCACCAGCAACCTCGACTGGCCCGACTGCGTCTACCTGGGACACACCTGAAGGGGCACGACCCTGAGGGGGGAGGGGGTCTACCGGAGGGGGACCTGGCACAAGGAAGAGCGGAGGCGGGGGGAGGGAAGGAGTGCGGTAGGGGAAGAGACGGTAGTAGGGGACCGACTCGTCAAACGTGACGTCCTGGGAGGACAGAACATGACGAGAGGAGGGGTGGTAGAACTGCCACCCTGGCGCGTTAGGGGGGAAGCCGAGGAAGACACAAGGAGCAGCACGAGGGGACAGCTTGTCCGCAGACAAGTCGCGGACAAATGCCCGAGATCCCCAGACACGGAACGCAGACGCATCGCCTACCTTCCCCGTCCACAACAAAGCTGGGAAGGTCTCCGGCATGGAGACCCTGGGGTGAAGGTTGATCTGATGCGTCGTGTACCAAACCGCAAACGGCCACAAAAAATGGGGGGCAGCCGCATGCATCATAGACGTACGAGCGACGTCCATGACCATGCCAATGCGGCGCTCAGCAATCCCATTTTGTTGTGGAGAGTCCGGAAGTGTAATGGTCTGGCGAATGCCTCGCGCACGGCAGTAGGCTTGCAGAAGGCAAGAGGAGAACTCTCCGCCTCGGTCAGAGTGCAGACGAAGAACAGGAAAGTCCGAGCCGAAGTTCCTCCTGAGCTGGAGACAAGCTGCGCGGATCCAGTCGATCAACACCTCAGTGACATCGCCCTTGCTGCGCAAGGGGAAGACTGTGGTGTAACCCAAGTAGTCGTCAACCACCAGCAGGAAGTAGCGCTCGTGACCCTGTCCACGGACGCGGGCCGGGCCCCACACGTCCATGTGAAGCGTCTGCAGCGGGGCCTCTGTCGGGTGAAATTGAGAGGAGTGAGGGGCAGCCCGAAGCCGCCCCTCGACACAGGGGGACGCAGAAAGGACCAGGCCCCGGAGGGAGCGGAGGGAGGGATCGGGGAAGACCAGAGACAAGGACACAGGAAGCCATGCCTCGGAGACGAGGCAGGGAGGGGGTGACCAAGACGGTGATGCCACAGGAGAGTCTCGTGAGACAGGAGGCGACACGAGCAGGGAGCAGACCCAGGACCAGACCTGGACGCTGCAGCAAACACCTGACCCGACGCAACTACCTGGCCAGACGCAGGGACAGGAGGAGACTCAGTG